>PVIJ01020383.1:0-21054 GCA_004024925.1 Scalopus aquaticus | reverse complement strand
TGACAGATGTTTCTATGGAGAGTTGTTCTCAGACTTGGTGGACCCATAGGCCCCTACACTTTATAAAGCCCTCCGTAAAAGTCATTCCTGTTCCTTGAAGACAACTGAGCTGGATGCTTGAATGTCTCTGCCCAGGAAAGTCTGTCTGTAGAGAAGTCATGGAACTGTGGAGGCCAAACAGTAAGACCAGCCCAGAAGAGCCTGACCCAGGAAGGGGGAGTAGAACTGATTTGACCGCAGCCTCAGGTATAGCAGTTTCACCTTTAAATATGAATGAGAATCACCATCTCCTTTCTCTTTTTCAAAAGCCTGCAGCATGCTGGGATTGACTTAGGGCTAAATGTCAGATCTCAAAAACCAGGGGGAAATTTATGCGAGCCTCCAGATGCAGAGGAGAAGCCAGGGGAATACACCAAGCACTCTCAGCAGGAGGGTGGTTCCCACACTGTGGAGGTTGAAACAGCACCTAGAAGCCCCTGGTATGAGTCTCACCCTGGTGCTCCCCGCCGATGTGGCCAGCACCACCAATATACCCAGTCTCCAACGGTTGGCACATCCAGAGAAGTCTAGGATTTTATCAGAAGTAGTGATACCCAAGGAACTGCTCAGTAAGGGGAGCTTTTGGGGAAGTTCTGAAGAACAGGTGACATACAGAAAAGGGACTTGGAAGGAAGAGAACTAGTGGAGTCTCTGAAAGGCCAATCTCCAATTGAAAAGGGAAGCCTGCAGGCTGGCAAAGAAGTGCCAGTTTGTTTCTCTTTCAACACCCATCTTTTCTAATTCGGGGGTCTGCTTCCTTGAGAGGTTTTGCTCACATATTTACCCCTTTGCAAAGTTGGCTGCGCTTAACTTTTGTTTCCTGCTGCATTAGCGGCTCTACCAAAATACCTGGACCGCAGAAAGGCCCCTCCCCTCTCTCCCTCTCAGGTCTCTCCCCGCGGACCCCCTGCCTGCCCAAGAGGGAATCCCAGGTGGGACCTGGGTCGGAGCTTCGGAGTTGACGCGAGAGCGTGGGAGCACAGGCTGCTGCCCTTCTCCTGGGCAGCCGCAGAAGGTCCGCCACTCCGACTTGGACCCCGGCAGCTGCCAGGGAGGGGGCGCCCGGGCGCCAGCTGGCTGCCTGGCCCACACCCCAGAGGGACCCTTTACCTCCAAGTCCTCCAGGTGCGACTCCACGGGGCCCCACGCGCTGGGCAGGTGTCGCGATTGAGCTGTCGCCTGGGCTCCGCTGCCCGGGTCCCTCACAGGGCGAGTGGGCGGCGGCGGCGCCCGGCTCCCTCAGAGACTGCGGGGACTGCCCGGCCCGGGGCCCTACCCAGAATGAGGAAGAAGGAGGAGGAGGGAGGAGGGGAAAAGGGTGGGGAGCGGGGGAGGGAGGGAGGCTGGCGATCAGGGTTTAAATTTAGACACAAATCTAAACAGATACTGTCCCCTCCCAGGGCAGGACTCCAGAGAGGGAGCTGTGACTCCATTAATCTGCCCAAACATGGGGATGGGATGACCGCTGGCCCCTCTTTCTGAAGAAGTTTCTTCAGGACCCTGGGTATGGCCACAGTCTCTTCCTTCTCGGCCTCTCCCTCCTGCAATATGCCTTCCTTCTTTCTCTTGCCTTCAAAATTAGAATTGTTCTTTCATTCTTTGGAACTCCCTTTTTTCTGGTTCCCTCTATTATGTCTGTCCATCCTTACTTTCTTCTCTCCTCTTTTTAAATGGCATTCCTGCAAACCTGGTTTTCTTGGAATGGATATTGGGAAGAAGTTCCCTGGCAGTTGGCACCCCAGAAAAGGATCCTTGGGTGCCCAGTGCCGTAGGGACAGGATCACCTTTCTTTCCTTACCTCTTTTCCTCTCCAACTTCCAGTCCATTTTCAGGAAACCTGCAACTGTCCATCTAGTCATCTGTGGTTCAGGTGGACAAAAACATGGAATTCAAACTAATTCTCTCAAGCCTCCGTTGCAGTAAATCTTTTCCTATATTCAATGATGCATTCGATTTTGTGGGTATTTCAGCTCCCACCAGCTGCTTATTAAAGGCCCTTTTCTCCGTTCCTGTTAGAGTAAAGGCAAGATCCTGCATATCCAGTCCCCTTGGGGCCCAGATTCTGCCCCTTGGGCAGAATCCCCGGGGCATTCCCAGACAGCAAAGAGTCTGCAGCAGAGACTGGAGAAGAGATAGCTGCAAGGAAGAGATGCAGGAGCTGGAATCTGGAGCATCTTATTTCTTTGCTGTGCTTATTTGCTGGCCACCAACCAGTTTAGGTGCCCCTGCTGGATCCTTCCCATTCCCCCCAAAGCAGAGAAGGGGAGACATGCCTTCACAGACCAGCACACAGAAAGGGATTGACTGGCAGGGGTGCCTCTGTATCCTGCTATATTCTCTGGTTCTCATCACCCATCCCCAAGCCTTGACCTAACTCACCCTGGAAAAAGGGAGCCACATTGAGGTGAACAGTGGGCTGGATGGTGGTGAGAGCCTTGAAGGCAGATTGGGGAGAAGTCGGTAAAGATTAAGCTGAGAGTTTGTTCACACTGGGTAGAACTATCCCAATTCTACTCCTCAGTCCAGTAGCACCTGGGGACTCTCAGGCACTTAGATTGCTACTTTGGGTGCCAGTCCGAGAAATATGGCCACTTTTAGAGGCTTGACTTTCTAAAATACAAATAGCCTGAACGTCAAAGTGTTTTTTAGTTTATTTAACTCAGCCAAGCATAGCGCAAGACCACTGATTTGGGACACAGACTCAAGGGTGAAGTTCAGCCCTAGCCATATTGCAGTCTAGCTGTGCTCCTTAAACTAGTCACTGAACTTTCCTGCTGCTCACACTCCTCCTTGGATATTTTAGCAGGCTTTCTGAAAAGAAGTTTTTTAAAATAATACTTAGCCTCATGTACAAGCTCAAATGAGTTAGGGACCTGATATTTCTTTAACTCAGAGTCAGTGAAAGGGGCCCTCATCCCCAGAAATTAATAGTCACCCCCCTCCTATTCCAGCCACATGGCTACAAAAGTGAGAACACGAGGCCAGAGTTGGCAGCCAGGAGGACTTTCTGCAGTGCTTGTCTTTGTCCTTTCTTTCTTTCTTTCTTTTTTTTTTTTTTTAAAGGTGCTGGACTGAATCAGTGGCGGCAGCATGCTCTCTTAGCATGTCTTTGAACCGTGACCCATGGGGTTCTTTCCTTTTTCCCTGGGTCTAGTCTTGCTTTCTGTTCAGAATTGGGCTGCCCCAGGACAGGTCTCCGGCTTCACAAACAGAAGGGCGGAAGTGCCTACCGGAAACCGGAAACCGTTAGGTCAGGTTGAGATAGCATCAGTCACCCAAGGTGACTAACAGCTGCACCGCCCTGCTCAGACCCTCCATGGGTGGCCGAGAACACATGACCCACCACTCAAGCAAGCCGCCTGTTACATTAGAGTGGGGTGCTGTCTTGAGTTCTACGAAGACACATGCATTGGCGGAAGGAGTGGAAATTGGGGGGGAGGGGCAGCCCGGAACTCAGTTTAAGCACACATGGCTAGGTGTGGGGGTGTGCTGTCCTATCTTCTCCTCCTGTCCCCCACCCCCTAGCATAGAGAGAACACAGCAAGTAAACACCCTGTTTTTGCTGGGTTATCTGGAAATATGATTCTCTGTTCTGTGGAGAAGCTGACAAGCCGAGGAAAAGAGAAAGTGGCACCACGGCCTTCCCCTCACACACCCTGGTAGTCTGATCCAGTCAGGCAGTAAATAAGAACCAGTGCAAAAGGAAGAAGCAGGAGCACCAGCAGTGCAGCTGGACACCCAGTGTGGAGGAGGAGCCCTCTGACACAGGCAGCCCCAGCCAATAGCTGGATGAGTATTTGGTGAATGAGTGAGTGGATGAATGAATGAAAAAATGAGTAGGATCACTGCTTTAATTAAAGGCAGATCCTTTTTCTGTAGATGGGTCTCCAGTGGGAGAAAAGATCATCAAAAGCCACCATAGGGTGGGCATCCCTGGTGCCACAACAGGTTAAGTCACAGCACTATGAAGCTATCAGCAGCCACTGCAACACAAGTTCAATCCCTGGCCAGGGAGCTTCCCACAGGGCGCAGCAGACCTCTCCTGCCTCGCCCGCTGCTCCCCTCAGCTGTGTACTTCAGTTGATCTGCCTGTTCTGCTCCCCGCTCTGTCTCTGGTGAATCTTCTCACCCCCCTCACCTCTGGCCTACACCTCAGTTATTGTATGCAAAAATAAATAAATCTTTTTTTAAAAAGCCACATAGGGGAAGCTGTAACTTACTTTGTTTTTAAACAGAATGACAAAAACTCCAACTAATCAGCTACATCGTGCTGCTCATCGTCCATGCCAAAAATTAAGAGCCAGAAGCAAATACTATTTCATGGCTGTAAATATGAACTTTAAGATCTATGTACTTAAGCCCTAGATTCTGAGAATGTGGCAAAGAGGAAACATTTCATTTGGGCACAAGGGACTGTCACTGAGGAATAGCATCGAATACTCTTGAAATGAAAGCACAAAAGTTTGTGAGCTTTCCTGTGTTGAGGGAAGGCAAGGAGGGTTTCCCTGAGGAAAGGAATAGCCATTTTTTTTTTAACATGGAGAAGGTAAATTGAGGAAGGAGGTTGCCAGGTAGCAATATGGGCATCAGGGAGGAGAGGGCAGTGACAGGGTTGAGGACCTCAGAAAGGGGGCTTTTGACTGGCCCTGCAAGGATCTGGAGATTGGCTACATAGAAACTGAGCAAATGCGTAGGTGTGTTGAGGCCAGTGGAAGCCAGGTTTTTCAGGGGAGGGGCAGCTCGAATGAACCCAGGGTGTTGGATTGAAAAGGAAGGAACTTGTGGTTTTAGTCCACAGATAGATTTAGATTAAGGTTCTATACACATATTTTGATCTACTGAGAAAACCCAGAGCAATGGTACCTCCAAAGCAATCAGCGCACACAGACCCCAGATCTTAGCTTCTAAATATTAAAGGAACCAGGGCTCTTTGGACAAAATGTTAATTCTAGGGCTGGACTGGGTAAAAGGACAAGATAGGCTTGAAACATCTTATTATTCCAGAAAATTAGAAGTGCTTCATGAATGGCAGGGCCATCTTAAAAAGACACAAAGTCAGTTTAAGGGGTTCTTGCTGGCAACGCAGTCATACCTTGTTTAGCACCACTTAATGCTTTGCTCAGCGATGAACCATGTGGCGATATGGTTCCCGATAGGCTGTGCCACATAACACAGGTGTGTAGAAGCGGTACCATCTAAGTTTGTGTAATTACCTCTATGAAGGTCATACGATGACATAATCGCCCAACCACAAATTTCTCTGAATGTATCCCCATTATTAAGCAACACATTATTGGAGTAGTATAAGGATCAAAATGAATAATGACAGTAATGGATTATAACCATAAAATAAATCAGGATTCTATGAGTCCATGTGATATGAACAAGTGGATAAATAAGTAGGGGGAGAGAAAACTCATAGCACGATGCCAATGAACCAGTATAAAAAAACTTTTAGAAGAAAATGCCATATTATCATGATCATAATTAAAATTTTAGATAAGACACATTATTGGATGATAAATCTACCACTTCACACTATAGTAAAAATGGGCTGAGGAATGAATGTGATTTTACATAATTTCAAAGTATTGCCCTAGAAGCTACTCACTAATTGCAAAGGTGGGAGAAAAGCCTATGAAGACTAACCCTCACAGTGGCCTCCCTGGTGGACTAGGGGTTAATTCTCAACACTATCACCTCTATGGCCTGAGTTCGATCCCCAACCAGGGATCTAACCCACATGGTGTAGCAGACATCTCTTGTCTTACCCGCTGCTTCCCATAACAGTGTATTTCAGTAAATCCACCTGTTCTGCTCCCCACTCTGTCTCTGGTGAACCCTTTCACTCCCTGCACCTCTGGCCTACACCCCAGTTCTTCTACACAAAAATTTAAAAAAATAAATCTCACAGATGTCATATTAATCAAGGGATGAAAGTAAACACCACCAGTGGTGGGGCAGACTGACAGCACACTTCCTCATGGGTCACAATCAGGACACACTATCGCATCTGTGGGATTCTGACCCATGCATAACTTGAATCTAATCAGGAGGAAACTTGGACCAGCCAAATAGGAAGACATACCTCAAAGTGACTGATCTGTAATCTTCAAATGTCCCTGTCAAGAGGTCAAGGAAAGGCTGTGGAGGGAGGTTAAAGGAGAGAGGTCATGTGACGACTTGGGGTTCTGCTTAGGCTCCTCTAACTATCGAGAATAGTCAAGGAATTCTCACGTATACATGCATCAAATAGTCACTGCATGCCCTTTAGTACCATTTTATTTGTCTGTTATACTTCAGTAGAGTTAGTGGGGGAAGGAATTATTAGGATCATTATCCTGGGACCATTATTCTTTTCACAAAACTGAAAAGAATCCTAAGTGAAGGATATATGGGAATTGCCTGTGCTAATCTTCCAATTTTCCTCAAAATTTGAAATTATTTCAAACTAAAAAGCTAACAAAAAGGTTAGAATCATATTTCTTTGATTTTAACTAACTCCACAGGATGAACCCCCATGGCTTGAAATCTATGGGATTGGGATGAACCCCCATCCACAGAGACCCACAGAATAGGCCAGGCCATGTTGACACTGCCAATGGAGTGAGATGGTGGCCATGGAGATCTGGTCTTCTGGAATGGTGGAAAATTGGAGGCAGGAAAGGGAAGATTATTCAAATCATTCTTTGTGCAAATATTTCTGTGTTGTTTTGTTGGCTGCAGTAAAGGGGTATTTTTATAATATTGGAGGAGAGATTTAATTTCAAGCAGAAGAAAACAAAAAGAACCCAACTGAATAAAGGGAAGGTTGGGCATGGTGATGGAGACAGCACTAAGCTCAGGTTCGCTAAGGAAGGGGCTGAGGGAAGGAACAACCAGGGATTTGGGGTGGGGGAGAGGTTTGGAGTAGGAAGGAATTACCAAGACCCTGATCTAATCATTGAGGACAAAGAAGGGTGCTGACAGAAACACCACAGGGGATGGCCCAGGGACCTTCTCCAAGGACTAAGAGTGAAATTAGAACAATCTACTGGGAAATTCAAGCCCCAAAAGTATATCACATAGAGCATCTGAGCATATCTCAACTCTGCTGTAAATTAGAATGATCTAGGAGCTCTGAAAAAATATCTATGCCTGGGCCCCACCCCAGGCCAATGGGTGGTGGGTCATAAGCTCAATGTGTGGTTTATTGTTTGTTTTTTTTTTTTTTGAACTTCAGTAAAGAGATAGATCCTGAATAGTCTGACCTACTTGTTGAGAGATCATTCCCTTTGCTAGAAACTAATTTAGGGAGGGATAAGTAAGTGAGAAAAATTTGGCCAATGAGACTAAAGAAGAAACCTTTACCCTTACTGATATAGAAACATAGGAAAAGATGCCCTGTAAATATAGAATGTTGTCCGACCTGAAGTCATGCCTGGAGCAGCAGCAACCCTTTTGCTACCATAAGGCAAAATTGGGAAGAACCAGAACGTACGTTACAGGGGCACAGAGATATTTTTGTCTCTTTATTGGTGTGTATCCAAGTGCCTAAATCAAGATCAGGCACAAATTGGCCCTCCATGAACATTCATTGAACAAAAAACTCAATGACTTTGTTGAGGCTCTGAGTAGATCAAACTTAGAGGACCCTTTCCCTGGACTTTGTGAAGTATACATTTCTTTATAGTTTAAACCATTTGAGTATGATCATTTCTTATAGCTGACCATATATTCTGCCATCATTCAACTGATTCAGGTCAACACAAACTTACAAGAAGACAAAACAAGACACATATACCCATAAAGAAAGAGGCCACGAAACTGAAAAATGTTGAGCAGAGATATGAAGAGACTGGCAAGGCAAGGAAGGGCTGAGAGAAACACACACACACACACACACACACACACACACACGAAGGGGAGAGATGGAGAAAGACATAGAGGGGGGAGAGAAGGAGGAGAAAGAGGAAGAGCGGGGCAGAAAAGAAGGTGAGGAGAAAAAGGTGAGGCAGAAAGAGTGAGAAACCTAAGTAATGTCCATTGGTGAGGAAAAATAAAATTAAAAAAATAACAATAATAACTATCAGAATTTGACTGTCTTAATGCTTATCTAAATTTTGAACAGCAGGTAGTACAAAAAAAATCCTCTGTCATTTTTCATTCTTAAGAAAGAAAGAAGACTGATTTCTTTTAGAATGTAAGTGGGATGATATCTACAAAGTTAAAAGTATGGCTTCATGAATTACACTAATATCACAGTTCCTATTAGAACACTGTTAGTAATTTTAAGTGGTTGCAGTTTTGCCACTGGACGTATTTACTAATATGAATCAATATCGTGCGCTGAGCAGGAACTTGGCCAAAGCTAGGAGCTACCGCCCTGATTTTAATGATTCTACACTGACAACATGGAACAGATTATAAGAAAGAATGGTACCCAGTCCCACCTCCTTTATCTTTTTACATGGGTAACACAAGGAAAGTTTTCTGCACAATGCCTTCTTTTGTGATCCAGCAAAGAACTTGCAAAAATGTGCTAAAAGACTCTCTGTCCCCAGTTTCTTTTTCCCCCTTAAGGTGGTCTCATTATCCATTCACTTGCTCGGGATAGAAACCCAGAATCGTTTGTGATTTCTCCATTATGTTTGCCTACCAGGTGCTGCAATTCTAGCTCTGAAATATCCTGGCACCACCCCCTCCCATCACAATCACTGCCTGTGATAAGTGCTGGTGTGATAAGTGCTGGGTAATTACTGCCATAGTAGCAAAAAGAGCAGCAAATGATTCTGAGTCCATCTCTCAATTCCAAGCCATCTACTTGTGATTTCTACCTACCTTCTCAATACGTTTCTCTCATTGTCTGTAGACCAATCTTGGAGTTGATTCCTTTGTTTCATTTCCTCTGTGTATTTTTCCCAATAATTCTTAACATCTAACTTCATAATTTTTTTTTAAAGATTTATTTATTTATGCATACAAGCTGGGGTATGCATAAATACTCGCGTGGGGCGGCGAGAGGGTTCACCAGAGACAGAGTGGGGAGCAGAACAGGCAGATCAGAGATACACTGCTGAGGGGAGCAGCGGGCGAGGCAGGAGAGGTCTGCCGCACCATGTGGGAATCTCCCCGGCCGGGCGTCGAACTCGCGTCGCCGCTGCCGACAGCGCCACAGCGCTGCGCTTAACCGCTGCGCCACCAGGGAGGCCCAACATCTAACTTCAGATTCAATTCTGCATTTTATGCCTTCACATACTAAAAAAAGAACAAGGTGGGGAATAAGTTCTTCATCTCAGTTCTGAATATATTTCATAACCTTGAACAGTGTTTCTTCATTTTGGAAGCCAAATTTAAGCTGCCCTGAATTGAGTAATGCTTACATGTAATGCATAGAAACATTATGATTTTTCCAGCCTAGTCAAGGATTTGACCTTCTTCCCTAAATTTTACCACTTATTGACTAGTTTGCTTGTCCTCACCTCACAGCTCCAGATATCAAAACATTTTCTATGACTTTACAGTTCAGAACCAGATTATTATTTCATCTCCTGTCCTCATGTATCGTCAGTCATTTTTTTCTGCTTCCTGACATGTGAATGTCTCACTCATCTCAGTGTACCCAACACTATTCTTGGCCTGGAGAGGCCAGCACAGGGTCCCTAGCTTACAGGAGCGTCATTTATCTGCAACAGTCTAACAGACCCCTGAAAATTTGCATCACCTAGCAAACTCAATGACCTGTGGCAGTGTAAGACTGGAAGTTGCTGGGTCCTGGGGAAGGCCAGATTGACTAGGCTGGAAGGTTTAAGGAAGGCCTGGGGCAAGGGGAAGAAGAAGCTGACCCAGTTGGCCCAGGTGGAGGCCAAATTGGTGCAGTGCTGGGGGGAAGTGCCCTGTGAACAAAAAGCTCCAGGAGCCCGAGGACAGGGTGGAGAGTGATCTGAGGGTGTGAGAGGTCAGATTCAGCCCTCAGGTTTACACTGCCTGCTCCTACAGAGCACGTGTAAGCCCTTTAAGTGGGTTGTACAGGCTGGAATCCACCCTGGCTCCTAGGGAAAGTCACAGCTCCCGGAATATTGTTCTGGGAATGTTCTACACTTTATATTTGCCTCTGCAAAAATAGGTAGTATTTGTATTTTGAAGATGATTGAACTTGAGCAGGATTGCTTCTGATTTCAATTTTCTACTTCCGTTTCCTTCATTGCACGTGTGGGGATTTTAGGCAGCAAAGAGAA
The DNA here is from genome assembly GCA_004024925.1 of Scalopus aquaticus. Taxonomy (NCBI): domain Eukaryota; kingdom Metazoa; phylum Chordata; class Mammalia; order Eulipotyphla; family Talpidae; genus Scalopus; species Scalopus aquaticus. Next base: position 10,798 of record PVIJ01020383.1, on the reverse strand, counting down.
AGAGATGCGGTGAGAGTGAGCAGGGAAAGAGACATAAGAGTCACCTCTAGAGACCAAACTTATAGGCCAAAGCGCCAAGCTGAGGAGTGGGGTCTCCAGGACCCCATATGTGCTTTAAAAAGGGCAAAGAAGTTACTTAACCATTTTCATCAGTTACCCAGAGGTGTAGTAAGGAATTTCTAATCAAAATGACCACAGGTCTGAAACCGTAATGAAATGGGTTAAGCACTAAATCTGGCCTCACACAGCCCGGTTGGCAACGAAGCAAAGGCCGCAGACCAGCCCTGATGGAAGTCACAGAGGGTGAAAGCTGCGGAGAGGGGGATGGTATGGGTGGCAGTTGTGGGGGATGTCATGGGGGTGGGGAAGGGAAGGAATTTACATCTCATGGCTTAATCAGATCTGAAAGCTAACATCCTGTTTTTCTGTAGGTTGGACACATCAGCAGCTGAAAGCCTCCTCTGACCACAACCAGCCTCAGGAAGCAAGTGTCAATGGACTTACAGACGGGAACCCAACTTGTGAGTGACCATACCTGCAAATGCCTCCCCTTGCCACCAAGGCCAGGCCCCCGTCCCCTCTCTATGCCAATTCTAGAACTCCAGACCTTACCCCTCCTCCCCAGAGACTTATCAACAGGAAGTGAAGTCAGCCGGAACATTCTGTTCCCTTGACATTTTTGTTTTAATTTTGCAGCTGTGTTTAAGGCTTCATGAATTATCTCTCTGGCTCTGTGTCTTGGGTCTGTCTGGTGCTTTTTCTCACACCCCTGCACCAAGTCATGGTTACCATATGCAGGCAAATGGGAATGAGACTAGGGTGGGTAAGGAGGAAGTGGGACAGGAAGAAAGCACTTTAGGGACTGTGCTGTTAGCTGCTGATGAGCTAAGGATGGTAACCATTTGCTTAGGGATCATAACTGAGGAGAAACTATAAATGTGGAGTATGAATTCCTCAATCACTACACCATGCAACCCCAAGTTCTCTCTCTCCTCCAACCTTCGTGGTGCTTATTTCTACCTTACATCACAGTGATGAGAGTACATGTCTTCTCTCTTCACTAGTCTACACTGCCTACTTGACAGATGTCTTATTTGCACTTACTCTCACTCAGGAAGCATTTGGTAAATGAACAAATGAAATTTCTCTCTCACCCTTTATCCAAGCCAACTGAACACTGAAGAAACCAAGCCACAACTTCTAAATGCAACTTAGTCCTGTTCAAGGTGATGCCTCTTAGTCTCTTGCAGCTGTAATTCTCAGTTTTTTGCTTGCTGAGTGTCTGTTTTTTATTCACAGTACATTGTTCTGAAACTATTCAGGGTATTATTTTGTTTGATCCTGGTTGCTTTTCCTTCCACTGCTTCTATTCAAGACTAGAAGAAAAACTTGGAGACCGTGAGACCATGAAGCCACCAAGTGATTAGAAAGAAAAGTGGTGATTATTCTCTCTCCAAGTTCTTCAACAGAGCCAAGAGTGCCCCCCATTAATTATAGTAGCTGACACAGTGAAATTGAAATTGTAAACTGCCAGGGATAGTTTTAAAGGACCACCTGCTCTACATCACTTAGAGTCACACACTGGATATTCTTTGCCAATCACTTCCCTTGAGATCTAAGACTGAAAGAACATAGCTCAAAAGACAGGTATGGTCCCATATGTGTCCATAAACCCACATCTGGAAAATCCCTACATAGATCTGCTGCTGCTAGTCGGTAATCCTAAACTATAAAGTGCCTGATAGTCTAGGCCCAAATTTTATATTTCAAAATCAATGCAAGAATCATACATTTTTAAAAGGTAACTCTATATAAAGCACACAGTAGACATCATCCTTAACAATGCAAAACCTTCCCTCTAAGACGAGGGACAAGGAAGTTCGCCCACTCTTACCACTTGTATTCAACATAGCATTGAAAGTTCTAGCAAAAGCAATTAGGCAAGCAAAGTAAATAATAGTCATCCAATTTGGAAAGGAGAAGTTAAATTATCTTTGTTCTCAGATGACTCTGAAGCTTTCACACACACACAAAAAAAATCAGTTAGAGCTAATAAACAAATTCAGAAAGTTGCAGGGTATGAAGTCAACACACAAAAATAAGTTGCATTTCTATACACTAACAACAATCATCTAAGAAGGAAATTAAGACAACCATCCCTATCCCATTTATAATAGCATCATAAAGAACGAAATAGGGGCCTCCCTGGTGGCACAACGGGTTAAGTATCAGCACTATGAAGCTATTCACAGCCATCACAGCACGAGTTTGATCCCTGGCCAGGGAACTTCCCCATGGTGCAGCAGACCTCTCTTGCCTCACCTGCTGCTCCCCTCAGCAGTGTATTTCAGTCAATCTGCCTGTTCTGCTCCCCACTCTGTCTCTAGTGAATCCTCTCACCCCCCACACCTCTGGCCTACACCCCAGCTTGTAAACGTAAATAAATTAATCTTTAAAAAAAAAGAATGAAATACCTATGAGTAAACTTACCAATTTAGTGCTGCAAGTGATAAAAATTGCTGAAAGAAACAAAAGACACAATAACCACATGCCCATGCAGTGGAAGAGTTAACATTGTTGGGTCTCCCCGGTGGCGCAGCGGTTGAGCGCTGCGCTGTGGAGCTGTTGGCAGCGGCGACGCGAGTTCGACGCCCGGCCGGGGAGAATCCCACATGGTGCGGCAGACCTCTCCTGCCTCGCCCGCTGCTCCCCTCAGCAGTGTATCTCTGATCTGCCTGTTCTGCTCCCCGCTCTGTCTCTGGTGAACCCTCTCGCCGCCCCACGCCTCTGGCCTGTACCCCAACTTGTATGTATAAATAAAAAATAAATCTTTAAAAAAAAAAAAAAGAGTTAACATTGTTAAAATGTCCACACTACCTAAAGGTATCTACAGATTCAATGCAATTCCAAAAGGCATTTTCATTTTTTTCAGAAATAGAAAAAACATCCTAAAATTCATAGGCAATTTCAAGGAACTCCAAATTGCCAAAGAATCTTGAAAAGGGAAAACAAAATTGGAGACCTTATATTTCCTGGATTTAAAACATATTACAAAGTCATAGTAATCAAAATAGTGAGGTACTACCATAAAGATAGACACACAGACAAGTGGAACAGAAAGGAGTCCAGAAATAAATCTTCGTGTTTGTCTTCAACAGGTGCCAAGACCACACACTGGGAAAAGGACACTCTCTTCACCATATGTCCCAATGAAAACTAAACATTCACCTGCCTTACACCATATATAGAAATTAACTAAAAATGGATTAAAGACCTGCACATGTAACTTAAAACTACAAGACTCTTAGAAGAAAATATAGGGGGAAAGTTTCATAACATTGGATTTAGCAAATGACTTCTTGATTATGACACCAAAAAAATAGGCAACAAAAACAAAAGTTGATAAATGGGACTATGTTAAAATTTCTGCACATTAAAAGAGACAATCAACAGTGTGAAAAGCCAATCCATGGAATGAGGGAAAATAATAGTAAATCATACATCTAGTAAGGAGTTAATATCCAGACCACATGAAGAACTCCTACAATTGAGCGACAAAAAGCTCCTATAACCCCACAACAAAAACTTAATTAACCCAATTGAGAAGGACCTGAATAACATTTCTCAAAGAAGATACACAAATGGCCAATAAGCATATGGAAAGAGGCTCAAAATCACCAATGATGAGAGAAATTCAAGTCAAAATCGGTATAGATAACACCTTACCATATACATAAGAATGGTCTGTAAAAAAACAACAGAAACTTAATACTCATTGGTGAGGATGTGAAAAACTGGAATACTTGTGTTCTGCTGCTGGAAGGAATATAAAATGTGCAGCTGCTATGTGAAACAGGAAGTTCCTCAAAAAACTAAAAATAGAATTACCATATAATATAGTAATTCCACTTCTGGGTATAAAGCTAATGTAATTTAAAACAGTATCTTGAGATATATTTGCACACTCCTATTTATTGAAGCATTTTTCACAATTACCAAGAGGTAGAAATAGCCCAAATGTCCACGGGCAAATGAATGGATACAGGAGATGTGGGAGATTATATACATAATGGAATACTATTCAGCCTTAAAAAAGAAGGAATTCCTGTCACATGCTACAACAGGTACAACCTTAAGGATATGATGCTAAGTGAAATATGACAGTCACAAAAGGACAAATACTGTCTGATTCCACTATATGAGACGTCTAGAACTGTTAAATTCATGGAAACAGAAAGTAGAATTGTGCTTACTTGGGGCTGAGGGGAGGGGAAAAGGGGAGCTGTTATTCTGTGGGTGCTGCGTTTCCATTTTACAAGATGAAAAAATGCTGGAGATGTTACACAACTATGTGAATATAGTTAATGATACTTTACTGGATGCTTAAAAAAGCTTTAAGAGGTTAAATTTTATGTTTTTTTCCCACAATTAAAAGTAAAAGAAGGGGGGAAAGTGAAACTATAAACGCTTTATTAAGCCTAACCATAAATTAGCTCCATTCAGGGTTTACTTCAAAGACAGGCCTATGGCTGAGTAAAAATTTCCAAAAAAAAGCAAATTTGGCATCAACAAAAGAAACACCTTTCTACCAGCTAAACTTCCAATTGTGGTCTCTCTTGGGAAGAGTGTGTTCTCCATTTCATGGGAATCACAAGTCAATCTCAGGCAACCACTTCTGGGGGTGTTATGGGAGAATCCATAACAAGGAAGTTCCCAATGAAGAGATTCTATAAGCCACAAAATTGGGCTGAGAAGGACTGATAGGTGAAGTGGAAGGCCCTTTGCCTTTGTGCATTATCTCACTCTCTCCCATTAGTGATGAGGTTAACTTGCTGAAGCCACAAAATATTTGAGTGAGTAAGATGTGGCTTAGCTATGCAAGTGTGTCTGGTGGGGACTTTGGGGGGATGCAGTATTCAGGGAGGCAAGCAAAGTCCTGGGGGAAGAAGAGGGGAACAGATGCTTAAAGGTGGGCAGCACTATCAAACTTGTACCCTTATTAATATGTTTTTGATGTTAAAGTATTTCAAAGTGGAAGACAAGGAATTCATGTGCCCTCTAATTGGATGAAGGAAGAAAGTGGGTCATTGCAAAATTAAAAAAAAAATCTGTATGCCAATTTATCTAAATAAAACACTAAAATGAAGAGTTAAAGCAGATTCTAATCAAGCCTTCAGTCCTAACACTGAGTTTACAGGAAATACAGCATATGGCCCATGGATGGTCCATGAGGATTTAATCAGCAAAGCCTGGAATGTGGGAAATTTCTTTGGATCAAATGAGCTGCTTTCTTCAACCAATAAATGACATAAAAAAATAAAGAAAAGAAGGAACTGTTGTGAATTTAAAGACTTAAAAGAAGTAGACACAACATGCAATGTGGAGACCCCTTCCCTGCGACCCGACCCCAGCACACTGATGTTTCTGACACAAGTTTGGGAAAATGTGAACACAGATGATGTTAGGACAGCCCCAGGACTTGCCTACAGGTGATAATGATGTAAAGTATGAAGTATTTTATACATAAAATCAGACAGTTCTTGTGTGTCAGAAAAACTTATTGAAGTATTCATAACTAAAATGATGTAAAGTCTGGGATTTACTGTAAAATGTTCCAGAAAAAATGCTGGCTAGGGGGACAGATGAGGCAGGATGGAGAATGTGGAGAATGGATGTGAACACGGGGGAATTCACAGCACTATTTTCTCTGGGTTAATGTGTCCTTATGAATGTCCAAAATAAGAGGACATAGTGAACAGATCCAGTGTGATTTGACATCCAGAACAGGGCTTGATTAGGAGAGGGAGGGAGCACTGAAAGCTCTGAGGTCAATTAATGCAACTTTATCTACCTTGGAGGTTTGCTTGAAGGACAGCCTTTTGCATATGTTAGCTGGGAGAGTTATTTCCTTTCTTTCCCTAAAACTTTGGGAGTCAGCTCCATTACCAGCAACCCCATATGTAGGTATACCCCCAAGAGAAATAAATGGCTGTGTCTATCAAACACTTTTAAGAGAATGTTGCCTTCAACTTCATCCATAATAGTACAAAACTAAAAACAACCCAAAAGTCAGAGAACAGTTACACAAATCGTAGATTTGTCTAATCCAGCAATAAAATAAAATGTTACTCAGCAATAAAATGTCACTCCACAATAAAAAGAAACAAATTATCAACACACACAACAACATAAATGAATTTCAAAATGTAATGCTGAACATAAATCAATGGAAGAATACACGTGATGTTCCAGATACACGTGGTTACAGCTAGTGGAGGGTGACAAATGTCAGAACAGCAGCTGTCCCTGGACCATGCTATTGACTGGGTAGGGGTGTGAGGGACCTATTGGAGGTGATGGAAATGTCTAACATCTTGATCTGAGGGCAGGTGTAGACAGTGCATGTATAAGAACTCACCCATTTGGACATTTCAGCTCAATGCTGCTGTGTGCATTAGACATTATATTGTATACATCTAGTGACATTGTTCTGTGCAAGGTCATTTTGTTAGCTATAATGAGAAAAAAAACAACCTCAGCCAATGTTCAATGTTGAACAGAATGATTATATCTGAGGGCCAGTTTTCCTTACATATCTTTTCACTTAAAGTCACAGTTTCCAAGAATGACATTACAGAGACTTAACTATATGTGATAGCTCAATTTTTAAAATAATCTTTAAAACAAAGAGCTAGAAAAAATACTTTGTAATGTTTTTGAATTTCCAAGAGAGACCTAAGTGAAATTTATCATATTTTTAGAATTTTAAAAACCTTTCCTGAGTTTTATGATTCAGAAAGCAAAAGTCTCTTCCTAAGAGAAGGTTGCCCAGAATATTCTATTAACCCAGGGTTCAGAGAAAGTGTCCAGATCTACCTCAGACTTATCTTGCTTTTTCCCTTTTGCAAAATGCATCAGCCCTCTTTAGCCAACTATTTGCCCCAGGAACAACTAAAGAATCCATTCTCTTTATTTTGTTTTCTGAAAACATTCATGGCAAATCCTAATCATCGCCAACTCAATACACTAAGTCAGATCCTGACATGGATAGATATGCTGCTTTTAAGATGATTTGGTTTCCAAGTCCTGCTTCTGGGGAGTGGGGAAGCGGGGAAGGCAGAGGGGCGCAGTGGCAGAGTTCAGTAACAGTACTGGAAATAGAGGAAGAAGACTTGGGTTCCAAACGCAGCTATTTCTCTGACCAGTTATGTGTTTGGGGGCAGATCTCACAATGTATTAATGATAAATCTCATCATCAATTTTCCATTTGAGATTTGGGCATGAAGAGCCTGTAGGACTGGCCTCAGGATTAAATAAAATCGTGTGCTAACCCCGCATCATGCTCCAGCCACTCAAGAAACGGTGACTGAACCAACATTTGCAAATTTCTTTCTTTTCTCCTACTCATCTCTTCTCCTGGTGCCTCAAGGGACTCTGGATCCCTCCATCTGCAGCGAGACCACACTCAGATAGATACTCCTTCTCTGGCTGATTCCATCTCACCTGAGACAGAAAGTCATAGATGTGCTAGCACCCTCTGGGGGCCTCTGGGTGTGGAGAGAGCTGGGCACTGGGAAGGTTTCACTTTAAGGCTACACTGGGATCAAGGACAAAGACCCAAAGCAGATTTTTCTAGGTTGGAAGGTCAGCAGAAGCAAGACGGGGAGGGAAAAAGAGGGAGGGAAAACTAAAGCCCAGCGTGGTGGGGATGGTGGAGAGGACAGGGGCTGGATTTGGACATGTTAAGGAGTTTGGACTTTATGTTATAGGAGAAGGGGCAACAGGGCAGAGGCTGTTTTGCAGATATGAGAAGCGCATTTTAGGAAGATGACTCTAGCAGCAGGAAGGATCAGAAGCAGTGTGTTTGCAGACAGGAAAACAAATTGAGAGATCCTGGTCACAGCAGCTGAGACATGACAGATACCTAAACTGGAGAGGAGAAAGGGTTTGAAAACTACATATGGTTGATGGGCCAAAAACTGGTATGTGGGGCTAAGTAGGAGGAGCAGAGAATGACTTCAGTTTTCAGAGTAGGGTTCCCGGATTTATCCTACAAAAACACACGACAGACGTTCAGTTAAATTTGAATTTCAGACCATACTTAAATATAGCTTTTAGTGTAAGCGTATATACCCTGCAATAATTTAAGTTCTAATTGGGCATCCTGTATTTTATCTGGTGGCTCTATTTCAGATATAATCTGATCTGCTCAAACTCTCACTTCCTCAGTTTGACTCCAACTGAGGAGTATTTTTCCAGCGTCATCTTTGTGTCTGTCTTGGGCCACATGCACCATCATTGATTCAGTGTTTTTTTTTAAATCTATATTAAATGTACTCACTTTTAAATTGATCATAATCTTAAGGAATGATATCTATCACTTACTAGTTTAATGGGCCACTAATTTTTTTCACTGCCTATTAAAATAAACCTATGACTATAAAATAAATTTCTATTCCCATAGTACCTAAAATTTGCATGCACAAGCTTGGGAAATACTAGTAGAGTAGGGAGAATTGTGCCCATGCAGATGGGTACATCCCCTGGACTGATATACCCTACTGATGTGGGGACCCCGTCACTACCCGGGGGGAAGGAGGGCGCCCAGCATGCCACAAACCCCAATCTTGACTGCACTGGATTAGGAGAGAGCACCCAGTGTCCAGGGGCCAGGTGTCCAGCAGGTCTCCAGGAATCAAAGGCTCCTATATGGATGGGACCCACCTGCCAGGAGTCATCATCTGGGCTGAGAACTTGGCTGGCATTTGGCACCCAGGGAATAACTCCTTTCCCCAGGGGCTGTAAGCTGATATCCAAGAATGCTTACCTTGAGATGGACATGGACAGTGATTTATCTGCTTGCACAAAGTCTAATTGTTTCAGGTTTGTTAAGAAAGCTTCTCCCGATACTTGGGAGCAGTTCAGGTTGATGTCAGCTGCTGAGCTATACCAGGTTTCTTGGTGGAGATTGGAACCTCAAGAATCGAGGCGCCATGAACTTAAACCAGCCAGCCATTCTTGTCCACGTATCGCTGACCCCCAAAGTCATGTTCAGAAGCTCTGATCAGCATATCAGCACTTCAGCCACATAATGGCCCCCATGCTGTTTCCCAAATGTTGCAAGGCTCTCATTCCTTCAGGCTCCACTGATCTGCCCTGTCTATAAAAACAAAACAGAACCTTTGGGTGATGCCAGCATTACTTGGAGCCCTTCTCTGTGCTAGGTTGGGCCAATGATTCTGTGCTTTTCCTTTGTGGGCTGCTGAGATAAGAGCAGTAGGGGAGGGTCGGTGTTCTATCGGGAACTCTTATGTCACAGAGGCTGTTCTGAGGGGGACTGGGCAGGAGACACCAGTAAGCATCTGTTATGTGTGAAGCATTGTGCTAAGCTGACCCTCACAACTATCCTAGAGGCTGACATCATTAACTTCATTTTACAGATGAGGAAACAAATGCAGAGAGATTAAGTGACTTGCATAAAGCAGAAATAGAGCTGGAATGAGATCTCAGGCTTTATGAACTGAAATCTAGTGCTCTTTGAAATGACTGCTGACTCAATTTCAATACAATGCAATAAGAATGGGGGTTGGGGGCCTCCCCGGTGGCGCAGAGGTTAAGTGTTGCGCTGTGGAGCTGTCAGCAGTGGTGATGCGAGTTCGATGCCCGGCCAGGGAGAATCCCACATGGTGCGGCAGACCTCTCCTGCCTCGCCCGCTGCTCCCCTCAGCAGTGTACTTCTGATCTGCCTGTTCTGCTCCCCACTCTGTCTCTGGTGAACCCTCTCACCACCCCACGCCTCTGGCCTGTACCCCGGCTTGTATGTATAAATAAAATAAAATCTTAAAAAAAAAAAAAGAATGGGGGTTGGGAGGAACATTCCAGTGTCTAAGGATGAGGTCCAACTCATCAGGTAAAACTTATTGGTAACTTGTTCTCCATAATGTCCTGTTTTAACTCCTATCCTTTTTTATTATCTTCTTTCCTCATGACTAATACCAGATACATATATCTATATTAGTGAGAGTAAATGTTAAGTTATTGTAATGAAGAAATACCAATACAAAGACTTACACTTAAGTTTATTACTGCCTACAAAAAATTCCACGTGAGCAGTTCAGAGGTGGTACACTCCAAAATGGCTGCCTCAGCTCCCGCCATCACATTCTGCATCCCCACCATGAGGAAAAAGAAGAGCAAACAACTTCATGTTAAGGAACACCTGTTGGCCCAAATGTAATTACATGGATCACTGTAGCTTCAAAGGAAGTTGGGGAAGGATGTATTTAACTGAGTTGCCATGTGTGCAATAAAATCTCCTATTGCCATAGGAAGAAAAGAAAATCTGTATTGGGAAGGACAGACAGCTATTCCCACAATAATTTGGGAAAGTTTTTGCATGAATTGGTAATATCATTACGTTTCCTTTAAGACGAATGTGTTAAGAGTCAGATTACCTGGTTTAGAGCCACAGCTCTGCCTCCTCAGTGTGATCTTGGCAAGTTGTGTAATTTCTCTGAATCTCAGTTTTCTCCTCTGCACAATTAGGTGATCATCATTAATCTGCCTACCTCAGGACGATGTTGGGAGACCCACACAAACATCTGAGGACCTAGAGTAGATGTCATGGTCACCTGAAAAGTAAAGTGTTACTGCACTGAGATACCCAGAAAAGAATTTTTGTTGTTTTTAAAACAATGAGCCTGGGTGCTGGCTCCCCAGCTTGGTTTAGGTGAAAACCACATATCTTTTTTTTTTTGTTTTTGTTTTTTTTTTTTTACTGTTTTTTTTTTCCATTTTT
>PVIJ01020382.1:0-21054 GCA_004024925.1 Scalopus aquaticus | reverse complement strand
CAACATCACTTATAATCAAGGAAATGCAAATCAAAACCACTATGAGATACCACCTCACACCTGAGAGGATGGCACACATTAAAAATACAGGCAACAACAAATGCTGGAAAGGATGTGGAGAAAAAGGAACTCTTCTACACTGCTGGTGGGAATGTGAACTGGTCCAACCACTATGGAAAGCTGCATGGCGATTCCTCAAGCTGCTAAACATGGAGCTTCCATACGACCCAGCAATAGCACTTTTGGGAATTTACGCAAAGGACACAAAAACACTAATCCAAAAGGATACATGCACCCTTATGTTCATTGCGGCACTGTTCACAATAGCAAAGGTATGGAAGCAACCCAGATGTCCAAAAATATATGATTGGATCAAGAAGATGTGGTACATATACACAATGGAATACGATTCAGCATTCAAAGAAGATAAACACATGCAATTTGCAGCGACATGGATGGAATTAGAGGGAATCATACTCAGTGAAATAAGCCAGAAAGAAAAAGAAAATTATCAAATGGTTTCACTTATAACAGGTCTATAGGGAAACCAAATAGGAGAGAGTCACTCAGAGAGGTGGGTGCGGGGAGGGGGAGGATAAGGGCACAAAATGGAATAGAAAAGAACACAAGGGACCATGGAGATGGATCACGTGTGAATTGGTGGCGGGCTACCCAAGGGGAATACAAAATGTGAAAGACATAAATAACAATAAAAAAAATTAAAAACAACAACAAAAAACAAATTATTTCAGATTGGAATCAGATACACTGTGTACTTAAAAAAATAGTTTTGATGGCATAGGAGTTCTGCTCTGTTAATGAAAGTAATAATTCAATCACCAAATAAATAAAAGTCAGGCCATTTTATATTCAGCAAACCTTCCTATAGCAAACAGAGCCTATAAATTTTGTTGTTCATGTTCAACAAGATTTTTGCTTATTGGTTTTATTATTTACATTAAAAAGCGAAACTAGCTAATATGCTTTCTTGCCTCAAGTGAATTCATAATTGATCTGATTTTACATGAGGAGCTTTGCCTTTGGGATTAAAAGAAAAAAAAATCCTTTTTCTATATATTGAAGGGTAAATTTATAAAAGTTAATTGATCCAGAAAGAATAGGAGGGCTAAATCACCTTCTGTTTACCTATTTTATCATGCCTTTTAAGTGTTACTGCACAGTGGAGTGGAATGAGAATTGTTTTTGTAACAGAGAACTGGGTTGAAGCCTCAACTTTGTCTCTTTTAAAATGTAGCTTCAATCAGGACAGCTGACGGAGCACATACTCAGCATTACCCATCTCTACATCAATAACTTGAAATTACAAAAAAAAAAAAGGTGTTACAAACATCTATAAGCATGCTAGAAAACAAAATGTAAGAGAACATCCTGACAAAAAGAAATGACATTGGATAGGCAAGAAATTTATACAATGAAACTGCAAAAGTTACATATAATGCAGAGAGTAGAGCATTTCTGTTTATAAACTCTGAGATAATAGAAGTCATGAATGGGGAAATATCAGGGGTAACAATTGAGAGATTATATATGTAACTGTAAATAGGAGATTTTACAAGTCCATGCTGCACCTTCTCTCTTTCTTGCCAAGCAGGAGTCAGTAGAAATGTTGGGTTCATGCTAAACCAGAGATGTGGCAGCTAGAATTTGAAATGCAGAAGAGTGGCCAAAGGCAATTAACAAACTTCAGGTGGCAACCAAAAAGCAATTTAACTGCATATCTTTCCTTGTACACATCCTATACCATGGCTGCTCTCAAATAAAAAAAAAAAGATCCAGCATTCATAATTTATAGCTACAGACAGGCAAATAGGAATTATGAAATACAAAGTTGAGAAGAAACCAAGAATTTGAGAAAAATCAATATATGAAAAACAGGCAACAAACTGAGGAATTAAACTACCACCTGGGTAATGGGGTAGAGCAAGAAAATACAAAACAAAAAGCTTTAAAATAATTGTCATTAACATCCTTAGTAAGATTATTACATTTCATTCACAAAAGATTGAGAAGTAGGAGACAGAAAAATCAATCTTCTAAGCATGAAAATTAAAGAGAAAAACAAAATAAAGAATGGGCTTAGATGAAGAGGGAATGAATTAGTTGGAATAGAAAGTGGAAGGGTTATGACAAATCAAGAGGGAAAAAAGGTAATATTTTATTTAGAAAAGCAAAATAATAAAATGTTTCAAAAACATCTAATATGAATCCCACAAGTGAACAACATGAGGAGTGTGTGTGCATGTGTTTGTTTGGTGGTGGTGGTGAGATATTGGAAGCAAAGGAACAAAAGAAGATGACATTCAGGGCTAAAATCAGCCTAAAATTGGATTTAAAAGATTCCAAGAGGTAAATAAGATAAACCTGAAAATAACACATGTAGATACACCAGTATGTGTGTTTCACATTCTAGCGCACCATGAATATACGGAATACAAAAATGAGAAGGAGGTAAATGTTAACTGAGAAGGAACTACAATCATATTATATGCTAGAAGGTGTTCGAGTAATATCTTCAATATTCTGAAAGAAAACAAATTTAAATATAAGACAAAATCACAGTGATACATAAATTTAAGTAATAACTGAGAACATGTATTACATTTTTTGAAAGACTAATGAAAAGATAGGCTTCACAGTATTAGATTCACAGCAAAATTGAGCAGGAAGTGCAGAGATTTCCTATATACCACCTAGCCCATTCCCATAGCCTCCTCCTCTGTCACCATCCCCTCCAAAATGCTATATTTGTTATAATTGAGGGCCCTACATAGACATAGCTCATATTAGAGTTAAGTCTTGGTGTTATGTATTCTATGGGTTTGGAAAAATTTATGACATATACCCACAGGATAAGTTCTCTGCTAGGTGTGGGTTTGTCATATGAGGTCTTTGTTATGTTGACGTATATTCTTTCTATCCTCATTTTATTGAGATTTATTATCATAAGTGGAGTTGAATCTTATCCTTTTCTGCATCATTGACATCTCATACTCTTATTTTTCTTTATGCATTTTATCTTCTCACTACTATCATACATAAGTTTTTAGACTATTAAATAAACATAAAGTGCCATTCCATTAGAAAATATACTAGGTTATTTTTAGGCAGATCCCTACATTCTGTAAAATATTTCCTAATGTAGTATTTTTTAAAATTTATTAGGAAATTGCCTGTTAATGTTGCCTCAGAAGAGAGGTAAATGAAAATAATTCTCTACATTTAATTATGTTTGTGTCAGAGGGTTGACTTGTAAACATGCAATTAATATTTTGTATTGACTATTGTAAATTTATTTTCTCACTCAAAATTAATGCTCATATTTTCTGCACAGCAAGAACTCATGACTCATATTTCTGTGATTTCTATTTATGTGGTTTTCATTTTCTATGGAGTTCACTTTTTATCATTAGGAATTAAAGGTTTAGGCTTCATAATATTTGTAGTGTCTTGCATAGTTAAAACTATAGAATCATTTGAATGTAATGGAATATATACATTCATTCCACAATAGGGATGTTAAATCTTACTGAGAATATAGCATATGAATACAATACATTTGATTCCATCCCAGGAATTATGTTGTTGCCTAAAGAATTCATTGATATATGGTAAAAAAAAAAGTCATACATATGTATAAAGTTCATATTAACAAAAGGTAGATATCAGTGAATATTAAATCCGTGTCTGATACATGCCATAGTTAAACTCTTACTGTGTTGTTTATTATTGAGGTAAAGTTGGTTTATAGCACCATATATGATTTAGTAGTATAGACTGACACCTCTTCAGATGTGTTACCATACCACACCCACCACCAAAGCTCCCATTATCCGCTACCACATTCCATTGGGCCCCCTCACATTTTGTTCTCCACCTACAAGCCTCTCCTTCTGATAGTCTCTTTTTGAAGACATATATCAAGTTTGTCCCTTACTCATGATTCAGGGGAAAAAGAGAGGAAAAGCAAGTACTTTTGGAAATTAAATCAGGTTGACTCTCTAATGCAGTCAAAATAAAGATTAAACATATTTACATATGTATTTTCAAGGTTGGTTTATGCATATAAAATTATCTATATAAGATTATCTCTATATAAAATTATTTCTATTTCTATACCTTTACTTATGATTTAGTAAATTAACTGCAATAATTTGATAAAATGGTGTTGATTTAAGGAATATGTCATAAAATTATTTTATAGAAAATATTTTTACAAGTGAACAAAATTAATAAAATTGACCTATAAAGCATATACTTTTATATATAAGACTTTACATATGTGGTTATTAATAATTTCAAGAGATAAACTGAGGCCACTACAAGGGTTATTTCCCATTCTGTAGCAAGGTAAGTCTAGATTTAGGATTTGCCAACATAGAGCAGCATTACTTCTGTCTACCTACAACTGATATATGACTTCTGACAAATGCAGAGAGGTCAGACAGATCACTGACAGCCTCACATGGCATCCTGGTTCCTCAGATAACATTCAACCCAGATTCTGCACCACTTTTTAAAGCTAGTTGACCAAAATTTCACTGAAACTCCAAACCTCAAACTCCAAAAATGACCATCTTTTTTTTTTTTTTTTTTTTTTTGGTTTAAATACCAGCTTTGATACTCCAGGCACCACCAGTCTTTACAGCTCTCTACTGTCACCTGGTCTATTTGTTTCTCTGCTACAAAAAAGCCTCAATCCCACTGTAACCTGTATTCTTGACCCTGGGGTTCCTCCCTCTCCATGGCTTCTAGCCAGGGGTGTGATGGTAAATATTCAACTACTGGTTATCTGAGCAGGGAGGAGGAAGCCTGATCCCTAGCATTTGCCAATTTTCGTGGTGTAAATATTTTCATCATGGCCAATTTCAAACTACTGATGTGACATCATAGAAGGTGGAGCTGGGAAGAGATGGCACTCTTTCTGGCTATGAAAACTGAACTATATTGGCTCTAGCATGCAGCTACTTTGGCAGTTTCTTCCTTTTGTAATGTATTTTATTTATTTATTTTTAATAACTTTTTATATTTTTATTTATTTTATTGGTTTACAACACTATATATGATATTTTATAAAGAAAGAAAGAGGATGACTAGATATCTCTGATTACAAGTGATAAAATTTTTTTGAGCTGAAGGAGACTAAATGAAAATGCTTCCTGTGAGCCAGGCAGCTATGTCCTGTGAGATATCATCTCTTTCTTTTTCTCCTTCCCTTTTTTCTCTTCTTTTTCTTCCTCCACTCCTCCTCCTTTTTTTTTTTTTTACTAATGATGCGTTTTCTCTTCCTCCATGCAGCTTATTGTCCTCATTAATAAAGGATTGTTATAAAAGACAGTGAATTAAAACATTTACTTATTTTCAGTGTCACACTGGGTCAGAGAGTAAAGGCAGAGTTAATTTTTAAAACCAGATTTAGAGGAGTGGGGAGATTTTGAGTAAAGCTTAATGACTAACTCAGATTGTCCTCATGCTGAAATTTTAGAGCTTAAAGAGAAGCAATATAATACAGGAGAATAAAAGATTTATAAAATTGGAATGAGATTTAGAACACTAGGTAATATTACTTTAAAATGTATTATGAGCAATTACAGTTGAGTGATCTGACAGTGAGCAGAACAGACTGAGTCAGCATTTTGGGGGTGAATTTCTATAAACAGAAGCTATATAGGTGTGTGAGGTCTCCCTTGTTCATCGAACCCTTGTTCGCAGAGCTTAACTGCTGCGCTGTGGAGCTGTTGGCAGCGGTGACGTGAGTTCGACGCCTGGCTGGGGAGATTCCCACATGGCGCAGCAGACCTCTCCTGCCTCGCCCGCTGCTCCCCTCAGCAGTGTATTTCTGTTGATCTGCCTGTTCTGCTCCTCACTCTGTCTCTGGTGAACCTTCTTGCCTCCCCACGCCTCTGGCCTGTACCCCAGCTTGTATGCATAAATAAATAAATCTTTAAAAATAAAAAAAGAGATCTATCAATGCTGGATGTCACTGGGAGATGGAGCACTGGGAGATGGAGCCTGACAGGCTGCAGGACTTTTATGCTACATGACTGGAAAAGAAGAATATCTTCCTCAGTATGGTCATGGGACCCAGCAGTAGGAGGACAGCAAAATCTTGGCTTCTTTCTCTGCTCTTTCTCGTTGTTTCTTAATTGGAATGAATAAATTCCTTCTCTGGATGATCAGAAGTCTGGGTTCCAAATTCTGTTTTGGTAGTCCAGTGACTCCCAGGCCTGCTCTTCAACTCACCACAGATCAGTGTGGGCTGGTGTAGGCACAGTTGGTCTCATGGGGTTCTGCAGTAGGCTGGCTCTCCCTCTGAGGTCAGAGGAGAATTCTGATGTTGTTCTAGTTGATCCTGATCTCCAATCCAGACTATAAGGGCACTAGAGAAAGCAAAGTTACTTTCCCCACTTGAAGTCTCTATTAAAATATATTGGGACCCAGAATCCTCCTAGCAGCCTGTGTGTCTAGATGGATTAGCTTATATACAAAATAAAGACTAAGCATTGTCTTTACTAGATGTTAGTACCATTGACAGGCCTTATAAGAATCTTTGATGATTGCAGGAGTGTTGCATGTTGAAGAAATAGATAAAAGGCACAAAAGTAGAAAGTTCATGGAAATGGGATTGACATTGATGTAGGGGAATGATAGCAGCATTTGCTTAAAAGACTATGTGCATAGGTTTCCTTAATCAATAAATGCTAACAGTTAAAGCCAACGAAAATACGTTTTGATAAGTAGAGAGAATAAAATATAATTTTACTGGAGACACAAGAAATGCTAGTCCAGGAGAGACCCTAAAATGTTTACAACATTAGGCATATATCTATATACCTATAGCTAAATTTACATATACCCTCAGTACCTTCATTTTGTTTGGAAATAGTTATTTATTCCCAAGTGCTATCTTTTGAATGTTTCAAACAAACCACACAAGTTGTTTTTAGTGCCTCTGACCACTTCACATTAATAAATTTAACTAATAGGGAAACTGACAACAAATACAAGTATTCACAGTCTCCCTTATTTTCAGAGACTATCATTAAACACCAGGTGTGACTTGTGTTGGCTTCCCAGTTCCCCAAGTGATCCATGTCAAGGGGTCCAGTCATATGTTGCCCAGGAAAATGTACTGAGAAAAAAGAACTCACTCTGATAGATTTGTCATTTGGCATCAAAAGGTACTATTCCTGTAGATTTTAAAATCTGTTGAGCTGACATTATCCCATGTGTGTAGAATATAGCTGTTAGCAGTCACAGGAGAGTGACCTTAGATCTGTCATGGGTCATGGCCTGCAAACAAAGGGAACAACCTATTTCTAGAATCAAGCATGTTATGTGACTGGCCAATGCCATTTATTTTTTGAAAGAAAGAGACAAACTCTGCCCTGAGTATTGAACCTGTGACCAGAATCCCTGCTCTAGTTTGTCCGTTGTTTCTCATGAGCACACCATAGAGTTTGGGTCTTTATTTTTGAATGTGAACAATGAGGCACAGTAAAGAGACAGACACTGGAGATCAGTTCAGTCTCCCTTCAAACTTTTTCAACAGTCAATTTGATCAAATCATTTTGACCTTTCAGAACTTTGGAATGGGGGCAAATATGCTATCTGACAGTTGGTGTACTTTTAAACATAAAGCCTCAGAAAGTGAAGAGTGAGAATTAGTTTTAAAAAAATCCAAGTTTCCTTTTATTCCACATCAATGTATTCTGCTCTAGTTGTCTCCCTTGACTTTCAAGGTTGGCAGCATCTTACTACCAAGACACCAATTCATACCTGTGAAATAAAGATCAGGTAACACAATTTTGAGGTCAAAACAATTTTGAAATTGGGTGTTTTGTAAGATGACTTCATGCTCAAAATTTCCAGTTCTAAATAGCTCATGCACAGTAATAGTATTGAATAAAAGGGACAGAAAAGTAAAAAGGAGCTTTGAGAGAGTGAGTTGTAAAATATAACATTGTCTCCTTGCTCACATACTTTAATAGGTAAAAAAAAATTGGATATCATGGGAGGGGACACTATCATACTATGCCTTTGTTCAGTCTGGAACAGTTACCCATATATTTATTCCCTAAATATCTGAGTTTTTCCTGTGTGCCATGCATCGTGCTATATGCTAGAGACACAAAAATTGTATAAGATGTATCTTGTTCTTTAGGAGTTCACAGCCTATGCAGCAAGTTATTATTTTTAGTTTAGATCAGTGTCCTATGCTTAAAATTTGCCAATTTGTTTTTGGGCTATGTTCACATTTCATTGGCAAATAAAATTTACCATGTGAAATTGCTCAGAGATACATTGACACCACATTATTTTCCAAGATCTATGTTAGACATCAATGAAACACTGATGAGAAGAGTTACCTGAACCCTTTCCTTCCTATGAGTTACCAATACTGCCATTTAGACTTTTGACTCCCTCTTCCATGAGGAACCATTCAAAACTACTTTGGCCATTGTTCTGGTCTCAAGAATAAAGTCCTTCTTAGATGGTTGAATTAAACCAGACCATTATTCATGCTAATGAAGGAGAAAGGGTGTCTGAGTAAACGTATTAATCTGCAGTCATATTGCAGAGTCAGTAGTTTCAATGTACTTTATTACAAAATCTTTTTCAAGTTTGACTAAAAGTAACAAAATAGGTTTTTTAGTTACACCTTCTATCCATAAATTATCAATCAATTGGCACTAGAAAAACAGAAAACTGGCATATTAATAAAATTTCACTATGCACCTGTTACCTGTGGCCAAGCACTATGCTGGGCAATCGGGATATCAAGATACCTGAATTGTGCTGCTGTTCTCTAGGAATTTATTAGGAAATATGGAGAAGTAAATGAAATCCTTCTGGAATGGATTCTTGTGAAAACAGAAGAATTTCTATGTGGGCTATCATATTCATGCAAAGTATGATCAGATTGAACTAAGGTTTAATCAGTAGATGTCCTGGTAGTAGTATCACATCCAAGTGAACATTTTTAGAAAAAAATCTTTTGAATAATATTGTAGCTGGAGAATGAAGACTTTTTCCCCTTGACAGTTTATACAAATTTTCAAGATGGTGAAATGGCCCTGGTTTACAATAGACAATAATATACATGTATATGTAAGACATTCTTTCTGCTACAGAAATGAATATTGGTACAGTTTCCTTACAAATCTGTTGTGCATTTTATTTCTGCTGCTTCACTTCCTGCAATACAGTGATATTCAGCCTGTTCTCTTTTAGAAGACTTTTGGCATGCCACATTATTGTTCCTTCCTATATGTTGAAAATGTCATTTCTCATTCTTCAGGCTCTTGTTTCTCTTGGGTAACACTACTGTATTCTTTGTGTCTTTTGAATTCCTATAATTCTAACAATACAGATATATTTTCACTTCCCCCATTTTTGAAATGGTCTTTGCAAATAACATGAAAAACAATTTGATGTTATAGGCACACAGTGAATTTCAATGGCATGGGTTTCAGTTAAAAGATTTTCTTTCTTCTTTCAGGATCATGCACCTTTTGGCAGTCACTAAGTATTTGGTCGGGAAAAGAGGCTGGGCAGCTCAGCAGCTGCCTGCTCCTTTGAATGACTAAAAATGAAAAATGACAGTTTCTGCTCTTTACTGTGCTGAGCAGGAGTATCACTAATGATGCCAAGTCATCTTTAAGGAAATTCAGGCTCTTCTCAGCCATCTTTCCCACTCTTTTTCTGCATCAGTATCAAGAATGCTTCCATTTAAATAACCTGGCTAGCAGCAAATATATTCAATTTTCACATTGTCAGTGTCTCTCTGGGTTCATTATGTCTCAATGGGGTTTAAGGTTGGGTCTGGGACTTCTTGTCTATTGCAAAGACAACTATAAAGTTGATTTGTTTTTTGAGATCACAAGACTATGTCTTAAGTCTTGAGTAACCTGATTGAAAGGATGATGTGTTATGAATACAATGTGCCTCCCAGGAATGCCATTTTGCTCCCGAGAATGGAATTGTGTCCCTTTGACTGCACCATTCCTTTGCCTTCTAGGATCACTGACCTCTTGCTACTGTTTCCCTCCTAGTCCACATCTGTAATTTACAAAGGACATAACCATGACTGCCTTTTAATGAAGACTGGTTTTATTTATAGGTACTTGTTTTGGTCCTTGTCCCTCCATCTGGTCTTTTAATTAATTTGCCTCGCGTTTCTGGACCATGAATTGTAATTGGTATTGTCCCACATCTGCAGGCTCAGGCCTTGACCAAGTCATCCTTAGCCCAGTGTCTTCTGCATTCATATTTACGAAGTCATTCTTGTGATGACCAGCAAACCCAATTCCTTTCTTCCCTCTGCTCCTTTTTCCCCTCCTATTTCTGCCAGCTAGGATTCTACTGGCAAAGCCCACTACTTTCTTTGCTAATTAGATTGAATCTTAGATCAAGCATGAAAGACCTGATTTTCTTTTTTATTCTGACAGCTCTTAGTCTGTCAGATATTTCACTGTCTTTAGAGTAAAAGTCATGTTCTATAATCATTGTGACAGAAAAGTCTTCTAGGACATAACTTTTAAATGTGATACTATTTTAGCAATTATGTTTTATTTGTGTCATAATTGTATTTGGGGCTGTATCTGAAAGTTCTCCTATAGGAGCAGGTTTTAGTGTAGGGTGGTGCTTATAAGTTGCATATTAGATATACATAAATTCAATTTTCATTTGCCTCCTTTTTGGTTTCAAAGAACATTGGATGCCACACAATTAAAATTAGGTAAATACAGGACTCCATACAATCATAATTATGTAAATTCATCAATGACTCAGAAGTGAGATATGGGAAAATGGAATCAATAGAATTGATTCAATTGGAAAAAATAAGACATGTTAGTATTATTCAGATAAAATTTCCATAGTAAAATTCACTAATTTTAAGGCATAGCTTGTTGTGTTTGGGCAATTGTAAACAATTATGTAACTACCACTGCAATCAACATATGGAACATACTCATCAATACACAAGTTTCCCCACACTTCTTTGCACACAATCTTCTATCAAACAAGTGGAGCTTAAGCAGACACAGATCTGCTTTCTTTCACTATAGTTTTTACAGTCTTTGTTTCATATAACTGTTATCAGACTTTATAGTCTTTCATTTCTGGTTGCTTCCATTTATCATAATTAAATGTTTAGCCATATCATTACATGTATAAATAGCTCATTCCTATTATTAATATTTCAAAGTATAGATATACAACAATTTGTCCATTTACTAGTTAATATAATTCATTTTAAGTTTTGGATATTATAAATAAATCTCTTATTGGCATTTGTATATATTTTTGTATGTTTTCATTTTTCTTGGGTGCATACTCCGATGTGAAGAGTCCTAGGTCAATGGCCAGTGCATACTTAACTTGATCAGAAACTGCCAAGCTGTTTTTCCAAATGGAGTCACCCTATTTTCCAATCCCACCAAAATTTATGAGCGTCTAGTTGCTCGTGTACTTGTCAAAACTCAGTTTCTTTAATTCAGAACATACTAGTAAGTATATAGTGGTATGTCACAGTGGTTTTAATTTATACTTTCCTGATCACTAGTAATATTGAAAATCTCATGAGTTTGCTGCTTGTAAATCTTTTTTATTTGAAATGTGTTGAAATATTTTGCTCATTTAAAAAAAAAGTACTATTTTTTTTCATTATTATGGTGCAAAAGTTCTTTTTATATTCTGATGCAAAATGGGTTTTTTTGTCCAGTATTTTGTCAGTCCATTGTTTGTCTTTCAATTTGCTTAACTGTGTCTCTAAAAGAACCATAATATTTTAACTTTGATGAAGTCCACTTTATTTGTATGTTTCATGATTTTTTCTTCTATTTAAGAAATCTTTCCCTAAACCAGTGTCACAAAGTACTTCTTCGATGTTGCTTTCCACAAGTTTTATCATTTTAATGTTCTTACAATTAGATCCCTGATCATTTTGACCTAATTTTTGTGCATGGTGTGAGTTAATGGTCAATAATAATTTTTTTAAACATATTATTTTTTATTTATTTATGCATACAAGCTGGGGTATAGGCCAGGGGCGTGTGGCAGCGAGAGGGTTCACCAGAGACAGAGTGGGGAGCAGAACAGGCAGATCGACGGAAAAACACTGCTGAGGGAAGCAGCAGACGAAGCAAGAGAGGTCTTCTGTGCCATGTGGGAATCTCCCAGGCCAGGGGTCGAACTCCCATTGCCACTGCTGACAGCTCCACAGCACAGCACTTAACCGCTGCGCCACCAGGGAGGCCCCAATAATTTTTTCACATACATAAAATGTCTAACTTTTCCACTATGCTTTGTTTGAAAGACTGTTTTTTACCTATTGAGTTACCTTGGTATCTTCATTAAAATCAGGTAAACCTGTGATTGAATGTATTTCTTGGTTCTCTATTCTGTTCCAATTATCTAAGTCTCTATAATCACCCCAATAATATGCTATCTTAATTAATACAGTTGTGTAGTATGCCTTGAATTTTTTTAATTGTGTGTGTGTATGTGTTTTTAAACAGGTTGGTTATTTTAATTTGTTTCCCTTTTCATACAAATTTTAGAATTAACTTGCCAATTTCTTCAAAAAAGCCTAATGGCATTTTGTTTGAGACTGAGATTGAATTGAATCTATAGCTGAATTTGAGGAGTCTTCATTAATTATATTTTCAGTCTTCTAAATCACTCCAGGTGACAAAGTTTCTTGAACTTCATAAGTCACTCTTTTTTTTTTTGAGCTATCTCTAATAGTCTCTTCATTGCATGCATATGCCAGACTCTGCCAACAATTCTTCTGTTAATACTATATGTTTTAGATTTTTGCTAAAATCTAAAATTTCACTCTGAGCACCAAACTTCATCAGTTTTCTCTTTTTGTATGACAAATCACGCTAAAACTTAGGAGCTTAGAACAGCAATCATTTTATTTACATAAATTTCTTTGGGAAATTACCTTAGACAGGGCACAACTGGGTGCTACTAAGCTTAATACTCCCACAGTGACTCTTCTATCACATTCTACTGATGAAAGCAAAACAAAAGACCGACCCAAAATTTAAAGGTATATTGGAGGACAAAGTTCCAATAAGAAGAAGTTTGTTATAGGAGCTAGAATTTTTATAGTCAGATATGTCACTAGTCTACTACAGATGTTTGGACAAATATTTTTGTTATAAAGAATTAGGCTAACACTAATGTATCTAAAATATAAATAACACTGGAACTAGTATATGCATCATATAAATTTGATTGATAAGCCCAATGATGAAAAAAAACTCAACTGCTAGGCTGAGTGTTTTTCTTCCTAAACATATACTTCCATTTTTACATTATACATGACTTCTGAGTGGCCTACTAGCTACTTTATACTTAAATATTTTTTCTTTTTTTTTTCAAAGATTTATTTATTTATGCATACAAGCTGGGGTGTAGGCCAGAGGTGTGGAGTGGTGAGAGGATTCACCAGAGACAGAGTGGGGAGCAGAACAGGCAGATTGATGGAAATACACTACTGAGGGAAGCAGCAGACAAGGCAGGAGAGGTCTGCTGCGCCATGTGGGAATCTCCCTGGCCGGGTGTTGAACTCGCGTCACTGCTGCTGACAGCTCCACAGCACAGCTCTTAACTGCTGTGCCACCAGGGAGGCCCTAAATATTTTTTCTATAGCAGAACATTTTCAAACTTTCTAGGATGGATGTTGCCTT
Organism: Scalopus aquaticus; assembly: GCA_004024925.1. Lineage (NCBI taxonomy): Eukaryota > Metazoa > Chordata > Mammalia > Eulipotyphla > Talpidae > Scalopus > Scalopus aquaticus. The sequence continues at coordinate 7,330 of PVIJ01020382.1, read as the reverse complement.
AAATTTGATTACACTTGTTTCCTAATAATGGTATTACTGCACATAAAATAATAGCAAAATGTCTTCAATAATAAAATTGTAGAGTTTACTATATTAAAAAAATATACAGAATTTTTATGTTTTAATCAAAAGTGGTTATAAGTTGGCTTTCATTATTTATAAAAATTTAAGGTTGTTAAGATCAACTAGATTGACTTTTTAATATATTAAAATGTTTTTAATAAGCAGTTAAAAATAAGAATATTTCCATGAAGAACAGGGCTTTGAAGTTGATTTAACTCATCATTATCAATATATATACTACTCAATGGGAAATACAGTTTGTGTTCTGCAGTAAAAATTTTGAACTTTTCTTGCCATTCTTTATCTTTTGTTGCATACCTTTAACAATACTCAATTAATTCAGGAAAGAAAAAATAGCATTTTCTAATTGACTTATTGTACTACTTGTAACTTAATTTTTTTTCTTGATTCTTTAGTATTTCTTAATTTAGATTTTTGAGATGTCAACCATTTACGTATAGTCACAGATGCATAAGTGATGGTCAAAAAAATAATTTCCTTAACTCACAGTTTAGGTCAACAAAATGTTACGTTCTCTTGTTTTAATCAAGTTGATTTCAGTCTAATTTTATTTATCACACTCCTATTAACATTTATAAGCATTCTATTTTTTAAAGTTTAATTCTGTTAATCTTTAAAAAAAGAACAAATGGAATATTATCTGTAATTTATGTCTATATATTTTTCTACTATATCTAACTTAATAATAAACACCTTACTTTGAGTTATTTGCTGTTTTTAAATTCTTTGAATTGAAAAATATCTATGTTCCAGAGATTCTCTGGAGGATTCATCACATTTTGTCATTTCTTTTCTAGTTAGCACAATTTTTGAACTACCAACTTATAAACTTTAGACTTCACTACAATACTAATAAAGAAGACTATTATAAACAGATGTTATAATATTTTAAAAAGTGCCATACAGTCACTTCAGAAATCATCTAAAATTTTAATAATACTTAAAGTCTAGTGTGGAAGAAAACTGGAATTCAATCTATGAAAATTTGGAGTCAAGCTGATCCTTGGAGTGTTGTTATAGTTTCATGGTTATGTAGCATTTTTAATTAATTCAGATCAAAATGTATGATCAGAATTTTTACCTGACCTTGTAAATTTAGTTCACAACTGTACAGTTTTAACTCATTACCTTAATTCTTAATGATGTTCATGTTCACATATTGCAAATTTGCAATATTTTTAGAGTCATGGGATGGGTTAATTCATCTTTCCTTGAAGTTTTAAACTGGTATCAGTAGCTTGTTGAGCTCTATCCTGTGACACAGCATGGTATGTGCTTCTGTGTGCCTGATATCCTGAAATCTTTGAATGTCAACACTGGCTTTCCATTTAAATGGACAGCAGTATATTCCACATTCAGAATCTTGATTAATTTATATATTGCTTTATTTATCAGTTATTTTTCAGAGTTTTTATCACATGTGATCTAGTAATCCCAGCTCACTAGAAAAGTAGTGTATAAGCCACTGACTATGAAACCTAGAAGTAATGTTTGTATTTGCAGCTCTTAGCTGAATACTTTGATTCACAATAGATTCTCAATAAAACACTTTCCACAGATTTAATACTACCCTACTGAATTATTACTGAGAAACTTCTCATGACATGTAGCTTGTGTAAGAAATATAGAGGTGATTTTATGGTACATAGAAATATTCTAGAACTTCGGTGATGTTTTTTATTACTCTTCTTTTTATTGACGTAAAATAGGTTTACATCATTATATTTGTTTAAGAGGCTATAGGTTCAAACCTCTACAAACATATGTTTTCACAGAACTTTGGCGATTTTCTGGTAATCACTGCTCATTCATCCTACTAAGACACTGCTCCCCTGCTAAGTCTATCTGCCATCGCCTCAAGTTGGTATAACAAATTCATGTTATGGGGCCTCCCCAGTGGCGCAGTGGTTAGGCACTGCACTGTGGAGCTGTCGGCAGCAGCGATGCGAGTTCGACCCCCAGCCGGGGAGATTCCCACATGGTACAATAGACCTCTCCTGTCTCGCTCGCTGCTCCCCTCAGTAGTGTATTTCCATCAATCTGCCTGTTCTGCTCCCCACTCTGTCTCTGGTGAACCCTGTCGCCACCCCACACCTCTGGTCTGTACCCCAGCTTGTATTCATAAATAAATAAATCTTAAAAAAAAAAACGAAACAAATTCATGCTATGGGAACAGTCATTGTCCCTTCCATGTCCACAGCATTCATCACTAATCAACCATGGCACTGCCTCTACCAAATGGAGACACAACTATGGAATTACCTAAAAGTAGAGTATTCTTGAAATTACTACCAATTGATTTGATTTGGCATGAAATCTAAATCTATCTTTCTTGACATGGTTTGGAAGATTAAATAGTTTGTCAATATCAACACAACATAGAACTTTGTGCCTAATGACATAACTATTTATTGATATTTTTAAAAATCTTATAAAAATATGGATTTATTTCTCTGGTAACAACAAAGATGAGTCCTTGGGAAAAAAAAATTTTGTCTAGTGAAAGATATTTGTAAGAAATGGAGATTTGATATATTTAAGCTGTGTATTTGCACCATTCTGTGTTAAGCATCTCTTGATAATTACAAAAGTGTATTTTATCTTGTCCATGCTTTGGGTTGTAAAGACTATAAGACTATATTGGTAGTATTTAGCAGATGTACCCAAATCCCACTTTGTAGCAAACTGTGTTACTAACTGCAAGTTGTCTCCTTAAATTAATTAGCTAGAAGCTGATGACAGTAGAAGCCTTGCCTGCAGTGAGACAACCTTTCAGGATAAAATTCTAGCAGATGTTAATGTGGTTAATAGCAGACTTGTTGTTCTGGTTCTATTTACCAATTGTGAGGAATATTTGGATTTATTACTGTTGGGTCTCTACATAAGTTGCCTCTAGGTTTCAATATGACTTTGACTTCAAGCAGGACAATATGACTATGATGTTGTTCTTTCTCTAAAAATAAGGTCAGGCAAATGCCCTGGATGCCTGCTGGTGTGGACGCAAGAATCAGCTCATTATACTTCCATAGTGCTACCTATGGCTTTTAATTTAAAGGGAAGAATGTTATTTTTCAAATTCTATAGGTAGATGGCTTGTCCCCTTATTAGTTAATCCAATACTATCTGAGAAATAACTGTAAAGATGAATTCACCAGATACATAACTTTTAGTAACATATTCTTCATGCAAGAAACAGATAGCACTAGTAGCACCAGATCATGAAAGCAGAAACTGGTGAAAACTAAACAAAAGCCATTAAACAAGCCCACTTGGTGATGGTAAAAAGGAAGAGCTATGTATTACCACTCAGTCATATGTAAAAGACAACTCTAAGATGCAGCCATTTTATTAACTACCCAGGACAGCACCAGAGATGTTTGAGCTGTCAACTTGAGCATGAGAATTGGGTGATATTTGTAAGATTCCAGGTGGAGTTCAAAATTTATTTTGCATTTAAAAAAAAGACATGGGAAGTTATAAGACCAGTCATAAGTAGAGAGTAGGAGTAACTTATATGGTTTAGGAACAAATATCCTTGACTATCAGGTTATTTTTGCCTACAATTAGGACTTGATTACCTGGGAAAAAATGCATTTAACATATGGGAACAAGAAGGCTTCAGAACTTCTATGGCTTTGTTTTAATCACAAAATCTACCTGGTAAGCCCACTCACTATTGAAATAGTTCCAGCAATGTGTTGATTCAGATTTTTTTCTCTCCCCATTGTGCATATTCATTTGGTTGATTAAAAAAGCAAATTATATAGGACAGAAAAAATTTGCTGAACTCCTCTTTCCTGACTGAAGACAGGTCCTTCAAAAGGAAGTCAATTGTCATAATTCCCATCTTTCAAGAATAGAAAATAGACTCATCACTATAGAGGAGACTAGAAAGTGCCACTGCCAGACTAACTTTGCCATACATTAACATGTCTCCCACATATTCGTGTGAGTGAGGTCCTGGTCTCCTAAAAATTGTTTTCTTTCTCTCAAGAGACCTATATCTTCCCTTCCATTTGCCTATGAAGATGGTATTTAATCCTGATTTATAAAGCCTGGATGTCTCCCATGCGTACATGTTAATAAACTTTCTTTCTTGTTAATCTGTCTTGAATTATAGGGATATCAGCCAAGAAATCAAAAGTTTATTGGGAACATTATTTTTTCTCCCCTACAGCACTATATCAGGCCTCTACTTACTGAAGGCCTTCAGTAGCATCCTCCTTTGAATGAGACAAATAAAAATATCTTTAGACATTGCTATCTGCTCCCATGAGGGGAAAGTCTTCCTGGCTGAGATCTACGGCTCTACGGGGATCCAGTCCCACCCTCCTCCTAGTAGGCCTGCTTGGTTCCAAAGAACAGAAAAAATTGTCTTCTAGGTATTGGCAGGATAACTCTTACATTCTTTCAGCAATCAGCAGAGGTACAGAGCATGCTTGAGCCTTGCCTCTACTGAGCATTTTTTGTGGGCTACTGAGAAATGAAAATATTTCTGCAGAACACTCCATTCAAACACGTGCACTAAGGGGCTTGGCCAAACTTTAACATGGCTTCAGGGAGCTTCAGCAGAGTCCCTGGGACAACCCAGCTGGTCCTCTTTTGAGTTTTATCTGGATAAGCTCAAGGCGATCAAAAGAACACTGTTTGTTCTAGGCAACACCTGCGATAGGACCCTGATCTTATTTTCTAAGGGCATTTATTAAAAAAGGCTTACAATTGTGAATCCTTTTTCTGTATTTCAGCGGTATCTTTCTCAAAGACCTGAAAGCCATTTCTTTGTAATGAAATCATTTAGGATAAGGCCTGTCTCCCAGTGTCCTTGAAAGAAGAGAATCCTAACTTCCATACTTTTCAGGTAAAAGTATAGCTGTACTAATTGGCATTTACACTGACCAACCTTTAGTAATCTTTCAGCTTCCTGACTGCTCAAAATCATAGTTTCCCCTTCCCACTTCCTCATTCATCCTTTAAATGCTAGTCACCTCTAAACAAATTGCAGTTCTGTTCAGTTCAAGCTGGACCCTCTTCCCATTAGCAATAGTATTGATAAAATGTTGACTAAAATCTTGCCTTATCACTTAAATTAGTCTACAGCTTTTTTATTTTGGGTACTCTACTGCCTAAGACAATAGTAATGCCCCTCCATTACTCTTTGTTTTAACATCCTGAGTAGTTGGGTAGTTGCTGTTGAGCTCTCATGCTGAAGTAGTCAGAGTAGTATTTGGTGGATGATCATACCTGTATTCTCAGTTCAGTTCTATAGAGTCTGCTCTTCAAGTGAAAGAATTTACCTTACAATTGCTTTAAAACTAAGAGATGAAGTGAGATTATCACCCATCACCAATTCTAATGAAAACTGTAAAACATTAACAAATATCTAGTTATACAATCAGTGGTTATAGTCTTCTATCTAAACTTACTTTATTGATAAAAGCAAATAAACCTCAGTGCTACACCTCTCCAGGATGTTTGCCCTTTAAAGGAATTACAGCAAGTTTGTAATATTTTACCCTGAAAAGTAACTTTCTATGGTAGGAAGTTTAAGTCAGGAAACAGCCTAATGGGAAAGGGGATCTACTAGGTTGGGGGCATTTTTGGAGGTTATTAATAAGTCTCTTCAATCCTCCCTACACTGCTGTGTTTACTGAATCTGATCTCATATCTGAGTAAGAAATACCCTTTCCAAGGGGCCCCTGATTTGCTTTTAAGAGAAACCAAAATTTTATCAGGTTAAATAAATATTATATCAGAATAAAATATTATTCACAAAGATATGTGAATAATAAGTGATACTATTTTAAAGCACAGTTGCTTTTATCTGTATTTATTCATTCCCAGGATTATTGGAACATCAGGAATATATCTAAATCCATGTAATCTATGTAATTATCAGGGCTTTGTGTATTAATGTAACTGTCTAACAATTTATAGACAACATGGACACTGACAAAAACAAAAACAAAAACCTGCTTCAAAGGTGCCACCAACTGTTTTGATTGCAAATTACATTTTAGGGATACTAATATGTATTAATATAAATCAGTAAATATTATCATATTTTTTTCACTGCTCTCAAATATTCTCATTCTAGGAGACCAATTTCAACCATTTGGTCTTGGTTTCTAGCAAATTTCCAGATATTTATTAAAACAGAATAGCAGGGATTACACTTATAGATTGAAAATAACCAAGATTCACTGATCTTAGTTATCAGAAATCAAAAGTTTCTGAAAAATGTGGATTTTGGTCTGAAATTCAGAGGAAAGAAAAGAAACATACATGTATTTCATCTTGGTCCAGCAAGATGGATGAGTTTGGAGCAACATTATTAAGTATATAGTTGAGCTAGAGGGCAACAAGAATTCTTAGGAGGAAAGAAGTTACAGAAATGAGAGAATGACATGGATTATAACATTGCCTAGAGGAAAGAATACTATGGGTTTAGAACATTATGTTAGGAGAGAAACGATTAAAGGCGGCTGGACATGAACCATTTTTATTTCCACAAAGGATTTTCTAATGGATATCAAGAACCTTTTTGATGGATCCAAGATTATGAGCCAAGATCAATTTCTCCCAAAATGATAAGGCAAAAAAAAAAAAGTTCCCTGCTATGTTAATTATTGCACTTAACTAGTAATTAACTAAATTTTAAAACAAATCACTGTAGGACCAAAAATACATTTACAGTTGAAGAACTGAGCTCTATGATACAAGAACCCTATTTGAAAAGCTACTGCTATCTTGTTGACCATATTCATCAAAAGAAAGACAGGGAGTGACGTCATCAACATGGCGGTGAAGGGACGCTAGTATCAACTCTCCCAAAAGACAAGCCGCCTATAAAGAGACATCAGCCAAACCCAGAGAAGATCCAGAAACGCTACATAAATCTAACACTCTCACGGGTGAGTAGAACTTGGAAAGAAGCTAAAAAGACTGATCAAGGAGAAGAACCACCAGATCCCCTCTCCCCTCCCCTCAACACAAAACCGGACCAGGAGACCAAGATGAGAGGCACCTGAGGAAACCCGGAAGAAAAAAAAAAAAAAAAAAAGGTGAGCAGAGGCGTTTTCCCGGGCACGGCAGAGTGATAAAACTCGAGACTGACACCAGCAGTCCCTCCAGGTAGCAACAGAGCCCTGGAGAGGGCAGCGTGCACTGGGGAAGTTGGTGGGACACCGAACAAAGTCCCGGGCAGCCGCGGTGTGGTGTGGCCCCTCCCCCCACCACCATTACGGAG
>PVIJ01020381.1:11092-21158 GCA_004024925.1 Scalopus aquaticus | reverse complement strand
TCTGCTCCCCAGTCTGTCCCTGGCAAATCTTCTCACCTCCCTACACCTCTGGCCTACACGCCAGCTCTTATATGCATAAATAAATAAATCTTAAAAAAATAAAATAAAAGGGCCTCCCTGGTGGCGCAGCGGTTCGGCGCTGCACTGTGGAGCTGTCGGCAGCGGCGACGCGAGTTCGACGCCCGGCCAGGGAGAATCCTATATGGCACGGCAGACCTCTCCTGCCTCGCCCGCTGCTCCCCTCAGCAGTGTATTTCTGATCTGCCTGTTCTGCTACCCGCTGTCTCTGGTGAACCCTCTCGCCGCCCCATGCCTCTGGCCTGTACCCCAGCTTGTATGTATAAATAAAAAATAAATCTTTAAAAAAAAAAAAATAAAAAAATAAAATAAAATTTCAACACAACAAATATTAAATAGATACTTTTGAATAAATGCAGAAATGGCTGCATTTTTGCTGAAATATGAACTAAGTTTGCTAGGTGTACTCTTAAAGCCCGAGAACTTGCCCTGTGAGTATACTGAGACACCGAGGGGACCACACGTTAATAGCAGTTTGTCTGCTTCATTTGAGTGGCCACAACTCTCCACCACAGACAGATAGTTCCTGTCATTTCAGAGTTTCTGTTTACACATTTAGCTTTTGCTTCCTTTCCCCAACCCAGATTCTAAACTATGACTGTGGGTCTAATGGGCTGTTACACTTTGCTAATTTACCTATTAATTTTGCAAATGGCCTGTTTCACGGAAGATAAACCGTATTCTTTGGAAACATGACATTCTTCAGTACAATCTGTTTACAAGGATCTCCAGGCCTTGTGTAGAAAAAGGAAATGAATTGTCCAAGGAGGCATTTCACAACTTGCTACCTCCCCAGTGACTTTGTGTAGATAAATGATTATTCACTCAACATTAGTTAAGTGATTAATTAGCAAGTCAATGAATGTTAGTTGCCTAACATTTTGGAAGATAGACCAGGAGGCTTTTTTTTTTTTCCTGTCCTATGAAAATAGTAGAAAAGTAAATGTAGAAAATACGTTAACTTCTTTTATCCTCACAATTAAGTGAGAGTCAGATTTTAACACTTTGTGGTCTGCTCACGTATTAGTACGTGTTTTTGTCACCAGAATCAGGTGTCCGCTCACATATTAATATGTGTTCATCTAGTCTCTGGTTTTTCACCCCACGGTGGATTTATTTGGAACTATTAGGAGCTATTTCTTTGATCATACTCAGTCTAGAAGCTTTACACATTGTTTTGGTGAAAGTGTAAAGTTTTTTATGAGAAATATTACAGTTTTTTTTAATATCCAGTACTTCAGGACTTGTGTGTGTTTTATTGAATGCTTATACCATTCATGCGGTGGCACAGAAAATGGCCGGCCCCCAAGGGCTGGTAAATTTAAAGGGAACCAGCACACAAAGTGTTAAGATGGACAAAGACACAGATATTCCTTTACTTGTGGTGATTCATGACCCAGAAAAGAAAACATCAATTAAATTATTGGAAGATGCTTTGTGTTCTTCCTCGGTTAAAGCATTCACATTGGACTAGCTAAGAAGACTATACCCCTAAACATAGCTTGGGAGAGATTGTCCTACTCTGGTCCCCACTACTTGATATTGACAACTCAACCACACTATACATAAACAGAGACCCCTCAATAATTTATATTAACTGGAAGAAACCCCCGGATTATTGTTCTCAAGTTCTGAATATATTTTATGTTACCTCAAAAATGTGTTTTCAAGTTAAAACAATGCCCCAAATATACAAACATAAACACCTGTTACCACTATCCCTACCAATGACAAGAACAACAAAACAATATAGAATCATTTAAAATAGATGTGAAAGTTTATAATGATCACTATAGTTGTTTGCTTGTAAGTAAATATTTATGCACGATTGAAACCATTTGCTTCCTTCAGTGCCTAAAAGGCTTGTATCTAATTTTTGCATCACTAATTAGCTAACATTCTTTTCTGTAGCTGCCGACATGGTGCAATTCATTCTAAATCCACCCTAAGCTCTTACAGTAAAATGATAAAATTAGCACCTCTTTTGAAATGGCAAAGTGAAGACCTTGGTGAACTCACTCTCCCTCTAAAACAATAAAAACACAGGCAAAACAACTAAAATCAACCACTCAAAACTTTAGCAATTAACCTAAGGCGCAGAACCAACTGAAAATTGTCTATCCTAGTGAAACTACTGACCCTCATGAAGACAGTGGGTATGTAAGATTCCCATTTTCCCTTCTTTCCCAGCTCAATGGCTTGGTAGCCAAGAGCTTGCAGTCCTGCAGACAATGAGAAATCAGACATTCCATTAAAAGCACCATCCGTAGAACACAGTTAACATTTTGTCCAAACTCATTTTTCCCTAGGAAATTTTTGTCACAATAGGGTGACTACTTAACTCAGAGCTCAGCTGTGTGGGGAGGTACAGGGACAACTCCAGGACAATACCGAAAACAATTGCAGGGCAGTGGCGCCATCTCAGCTGCTTAAAATAGAATTTCAATTGCTGCAAACAAGAACTTAGTGTGCAATTTAATGGGAAATCTTGGAGAACTAGAAGGCCATTGATTATGTCTTCTGAGTCATTTCAAAGACAGTTCTCACATACAAGAATGTGCAAATCCAGCAGACCTCTCCTACCGCACCCACTGCTGCCCTCAGCAGTGTATTTCGGTCGATCTGCTTCTGCTCCTTCCCCACTCCATCTCTGGTGAACCCTCTCACCGCCCCAACCTCTGGTCTGCATCCCAGCTTGTATGCATAAATAAATAAATCTTAAAAAAAAGAAAAAAATAATGTGCAAATCCCAGAAAAGACTTGGGAAAGGAGAAGGTAGCTATCACTTGGCTCTGGCTGATCTTAAGCCTTGCACAAGCAGTAAGTGATCAAGTCTGTCTCGTAAGAAGCCTGTTATTCAAAAGTCTACCTTTTCTCACAGATGCTCTTGGCAAAGAATGGAACATAGAGAAGTGTCCAAGGATATCTTCTGACTACTCCTGGGCTTGCCACTAAATTCTATTGACCCATGTGTGACTCTAGGACAACAGCTTTAAAGACAAAGGCAAGAACTTAAGGGGAGGGGGGGAGGAAGGAGCCGGAGGGAGGGAAGGGAAAGGGCACAAAATGGAATAGAAAAGAACACAAGGGACCATGGAGATGGATCACGGGTGAATTGGTGGTGGGCTACCCTAGGGGAATGCAAAATGTAAAAGACATAAATAACAAAAAATATATATATTAAAAAAAAAAATGGAGAGAACTCAGGTGCTATGCACTGTAAGGAATATAGGAATATAGCATACGCAGAATTAGTCTAGGAAAATCACTAAATTAATAAGTAGTAACAAGAAAAATCTAGCAACAGTAAATCATAGAATACAGAAAAGTCTGATAACAGAATTGCCACAACATATTATCTAAAATTATCATAATTTTTCAATAAAAATTTAAGAGTCATGCAAAGAAAGTGGAACATATCCCACATACATAAAAAATAGCCAATAGAAAATGTCATTGAGAGGACCCAGATTTCGGACTTGGTAGGTACGAAGCCATGAGCCTTTTGAAGCCATGTCAACAAGGCACTTCTGGAATATGCGTGTAATAGCTAGAAAGGCCAGTCTCAGTCATTTGCAAAATGTATATAAGACCCTACTATGTGTCATTTTGTACAAGGTACAGGAAAATGGCCTGGAGATGTAAGTCATTCTTGGCCTTCCTAGACATTGTTTCTGACTCAGACCAGTAAACAGAAGGTAAAAATAAGGTTTTACAAAGAGTAATAGCAGAGGGTGATATGGTCAATGTTTCTGTAGATAAAAGTACAGAATGCTGTGGATTGTGAGGAAGGCAGAACCTAACTTAACCTGGGAAGTCCAAATAAATCTCCCAAAGGATATAACATCTAAACTGACTCTCGCAGATCTTAGAAGATTTTGCTGACCATCATATAAATGAGAACTTTGAATTATTTTGAGGGAATCCTACTAGATATGACACATTTTTGTTTTCTGGATGTACATTTAAGGATCAAATAAAATTTCTACCCCTTCAAAATTTTACAGCCAAGAAACTGTGTAGCTAGTGTGTCCATAGACTGCAGAGAGGCTAGACAGAGGGAGAACCAACTACACAGCTGGACTAATATTGAACACTCTGAGAACATAAATAACCCCTCTGAAAAGCCTGGGAGACTCATTAGCTTGGGTCATTTAAGGAAAGCTAATAGATCATTAGCTGCAATTAATACTAGCAAAGCAGAAACCTCAGTGGCCATACCCCAAAACTAAAAGGAGTACAAACCTGTCAGGATTAATGCAGTGAAGTTACTAAACTAACATCATCAGGGAGAAAAATAAAACAACAACAAAATAGCAAAAAAACACAAAACTTGGAGAGAAGAGATCTGAATTGCTAATTATATTATCTAACATAGACAATTTTAAGAGAAATTATAACAAAAAAACAGAAAATGATGACCCCAAACACAGGGGGTCAACATAAACTATCTCTAAGGAAACCTGAATGTTGGACTAATTTTGTAGCAACTTTAAGTCAACTTGTGTAAGTATGTTTAAAGATATAAAGGAATTCATGTCTAAAGGGTTAAAACAAACATAAGAGCAGTATCTCAATAAAGTAGTGAACATAAAACAGCAATGATGGGATTATAATATATACAGATTTGATTTGCATTTCTATTACAAAGATAAACAAAAGTCAGAAAAGAGAATAAAAGTATGTCTTACAAGTTTTCTATACTATTAAAATACAAACTAGAAAGTTTTGAATTAAAACTGTAATCTTCTTGATAAGCAGCAAGAAAATGCCTAAAATAGTATACCTCAAAGAAAAAAGAATTTTAAAAGATACATCAGGAAAAACACATTTAAAATAAAGACAGGAATCAAAGTTATGTCATAAGACAGAAAAACAAATCGTAAAATGACAGATGCACATTTTATCATAGTTGTAATTATATTAAACATAATCAAAAGACAGATAGATGAAAATAAAAGAATACACATTAACGGAAAAATTATGATCCATGGGGCATCCCTGGTGGTCTAGGGATTAAGTCTCAGAGCCGCCCCCATAGCAGCCTGAGTTCAATCCCCCCGTCAGGGAGTTAACCCACTCGGCACAACAGACGCAGACCTCTCCTGTCTCACCCACTGCTCTCCTCAGCAGTGTATTTCAGTCAGTTGATCTGGCTGTTCTGCTCCCTGCTTGTCTCTAGTGAATCCTCTCACCCACCGACACCTCTGGCCTACACCCCAGCTTGTATGCATAAATAGATAAATCTTTAAAAAAAAAGAAAATCAACAGGAAGACAAAAGCTTTAACACTACACATCAACTAGAAACTACAGTTCCAACAAAATACTCCAAACAATAAAGGAAAATTATATAATCTTTTCAAGTACACATGGAATAGTTTCCAGCATGGACAGATACTGAAATCATATAAAGTTTGTTACTCAAAAATCTTGAATTTATATTAAAAATCAACAATGCATCATTGCAAAGCCACAAATAGGTAGAAATCAAATGTTTAATTTTCTTAATATCCAATGAGCCAACAGACAAATAACAAAGGAAATAAGAAAAATCAAAACTTTGAGGGCCTCCCTGGTGGTGCAACCAGTTGAGTCTCGGCCTCTGAAGCTGTCCACAGCCACTGCAGCATGAGTTTGATCCCTGGCCAGGGAGATTCCCAAGTTGTACAGCAGACCTCTCCTGCCTTGCCCCCTCCTCCCCTCAGCAGTGTACTTCAGTAGATCTGCCTGTTCTGCTCTGCTCCCCACTCTGTCTCTGGTGAATCCTCTCACCACTCCGCACCTCTGGCCTACACCCCAGCTTGTATGCATAAATAAATCTTAAAAAAAATCAAAACTTTGAGACAAATAGAAATGAAGGCAGGAAGAGGCAAAGATTATGGAGTGTAAAGAAAGCATAAAGGGAAATATGCAGCTAACAATTCCCAATTAAAAAAAAAAAAAGAAAAAACTTCAAGTGTACAAATTTATAAAATAATTTTAAGATTTGAAGAAAAAACATAACTAAACCAAAATAAAGGAGAAAGAAGGAAATAATAGGTGTTAGAATACAAGTAGTTGAAATATATTTTTAAAAAATGAAAGAAAGGTGGAACCAAAAATTATGTGAAAAGATTAACAAATTTTATAAACCTCACATAGACTAAGTGACCAAAAGGGAAAAGACCAAAATATCTACAATTAGGAATGAAGAAGGATACTACTGACTTTATAGAAATATATACAATAATGAAATATTTATGAATAATTGCATATAAATAGATTCACTATACCAATTTCTTAGAAACAAGCTACTGAAATTGATTCAAGGAGAAATATAAAATTTGAGCAGTAATACAACAAATAGATTGAATTACTAATAGAAGAAAATAATCCCCATCATATACACATACTGAGATCCAATGGCTTCACTTGTAAGCGCTAACATGTTTAAAGAAGAATAACACCAACCCTTCCCAAATTTTTCCAAAAAAAGAAAACACTTGGGGCTTCCCTGGTGGCCTACAAGTTAAGTCTCAGCATTATCACTGCAGTGGCCTGAGTTCAATCCCTGGCCAGGGACCTAACCCACATATAGTGCAACAGACCTCTCCTGTTTCACCTTTTCTTTTTTTTTTTTTTAATATATATTTTTATTGTTTTATGTCTTTTACATTTTGTATTCCCCTTGGGTAGCCCACCACCAATTCACCCGTGATCGTTTCACCTTTTCTATCCTTTAGCAGTGTTTCAGGCAGATGTGCTACCTACTTAGTCTCTGGTGAATCTTCGCACCCCTGCACCTCTGGCCCACATCCCAGTTTTTCTCTGCATAAATATATATATTTTTTCAATATTTTTTTCCAATTCATTCTAGGAAGTCAACATTACCCTGGTATTAAAACCAAACAGACATCACAAGAAAGGAATTCCATACAGCAATATCATTGATGAATATCAATGCAAAAATATTCAATAAAGTATTAGCAAACCAAATTTAACAACATATCAAAAGATATATAATAAGACACACTGGTGCAACATGAAAATCAATAAATGTAATATATATATATATATATTTTTTTTTTAAGATTTATTTATGCATACATAAAAGCTGGGGTACAGGCCAGAGGTATGGGATGGCGAAAGGGTTCACCAGAGACAGAGCAGGGAGCAGAACAGGCAGATGAGAAATACACTGCTGAGGGGAGCAGCAGGCGAGGCAGGAGAGGTCTGCCGCATCATGCAGGATTCTCCCGGGCTGGGAGTCAAACTTGCATCACGGGCTGCCGACAGCTCCACAGAGCTGCGCTCAACCACTGCGCCACCAGGGAGGCCCAACAATATTAATAAAGAATAAAATCTATATGATCTTCTTAATAAAATCAGAAAAAAATTTCTTATAAAATCCAAAGCAATTGAATGACTACAAAACCAAAAACAAATGAATGAAAAATAAAAGCTATTGGGAAAAATAGTAAGCTTCCCTAAGCTCATAAAGGTTATCTATGATATACCTACAGCTAATAATGCATGATGGGGGGGAAAAAAACAACGAAGGATTTCCTTCTAAGATGAGGAAAAATTCATGAATGTCCAATCTTGTTGCTACTAATCAACACTGCACTGACGGTTCCAGCCAGGGCAATTAGGCAAGGGGGAGAAATAGAAGTCATCCAAATAGGAAGGAAGAAGTAAACTTCTTGACAGATGACAAGTTTTCCCTAGGAAACCCTAAGAGAACCAATTAAAAACTATAATTTATGAATGATTCAAGAATGTGGCAGGATACAAGGTCAACATACGAAATTTAATTCTATTTTTCTGTAGTAACAATGAACAATCCAGAAATAAAAAGTAAGAAAAGCAGAAATATAAGAAGATAATTAACAGAAGAATCAGAAGACTTGCACTCTAGAAACAGGATTGAAATAAATTAAGTAAGATATAAATAAATGGGAAAGATATGTCATGTTTATGAATTAGAATGTTTAACACTGAAGATAGTACTCTCCAATTAATCTACAGAGCAACATAATCTTCATCAAAAGCATAGATATTCTTTGCAGAAATTGGCTCACTTTATGAATTCTAAAATTCACATTGAAATGTAAAGGGCCCAGAATAGCCAAAACAATTTTGAAAAAGATTGACAGAGTTAGCAGACACATACTTGTCAACTGCATAGTTTAATAAAAGCTATAGTAATGGAGACAATGTGATATTGGCATAAGATAAGAAATAGATCAATATAATATAATTGAAAGGTTAGAAATTAATCTTTATATTTATGATCAAATCACTTTTGACAAGTGTCAAGGACAGTCAGTGAGAAAGATTGGTCTTTTAAGCAAACATTGCTGGATCCATTGTTTACTACAGCAAAATGGTAAAATCAAAACCTGACCTCACACTGTAAACACAAATTGACACAAAATGGATCATAAATCTAAATTGAAGAGCTAAAACTATAAATATTCTAGGGGAAACATAGGAAGGAATATTTGACAACTTGGACTAAATAAAATGGCTGATATATATAAAAACGAATCACAATTGACACACACACATATATGTATAAAATTTTGAGAAAGTCTAATTTACATAATTTTAATATTGAATTTTAATAAATTGAGCATCAAAAGACACCATCAGAAAATAGAAAGACATTTTAGAAAATGAGAGAAATATACACAAATCATATTTTTGATGAGCGTACCATCCAGAAAATACAAGGAACAAGTACAAGTCAATAATAAAAGGACAAATAATCCAATTTAAAAATGCATAAATGACTTTATAGACATTTATTTAAAGATAGAGAAGTTCCTAATAGTATATGAAAATGTGATGAGCATCTTTAATGATTAGGAAAATAAAAATCAAAACCTCAATGAAATACCACTTTACATCCATTCCAATGAGTAAAATAAGGAACACAGACTGTAACAAATTTTGGCAATGTGTGTTGCAATTGGAACCCTCATATACTACTAGTGGGCATAAGATGGCGAATCCATTAGTAAAAAGTTTGGCAGTTCAACAAAATGTTAACATAGAGTTTTCCAAATATCCTTATTATTGAAAACTCCCATGTATGTAACCAACAGAAAGGTCTGTTATTTTTTATGGCAGACTTATTTGTAGCCGTCAAAATTGTGGAAATTATTTTAAGTGCTCACAAACAGGTGAATGGAAAAACAAAATGTGGTTGGATTAGAATAATAAATGATCCAAATTAATAAAATCAGAATATTAATTGCAAATTTTAGAATACTGATACACACTAAATTATGGATGAATTTTAAAAATATTATTCTAAGTCAAAATATCTAGTGACAAAGACCACATATTGTATGAATACATTTATGTCAGTTGTATAGAATAGGGTGATTCCTAACTATAGAAAGTATATTAGTATTTGTCCCAGGTGAGGCATTTTGGGGTTAAGGCATGTGGGAGTGGGAACACCTGCTATCGAATGGGGATGCAGATGGACAAACTCAATGGAGAACAAATGCAAATGTAGGGGGAATTATTTTGGGGATGTTGAAAATAATTTAAAAATTAAACTGTGGTGATGTGTGCAGCTCTGTGACTATACCACAAGCCATAGCCTATTATACACTTTGGGAAAATGTCATGGCATGTTATATATATTTTAATAAAATTATCAAAAACAAACCAGCCTCTCATTATTGTGAAAATATTTCATGACTGAAGTAAAAAAAAAAAAATTAAAACCTTATATTGTTACGAGTCTCTGCAGCAATGCTTCTATCTTTCTCAGGCACTTCTCTATAAAAATCAGAAAAGCAAATGGCCAACAGATACATGAAAAAATGCTCAACATCACTTATAATCAAGGAAATGCAAATCAAAACCACTATGAGATACCACCTCACACCTGAGAGGATGGCACACATTAAAAATACAGGCAACAACAAATGCTGGAAAAGATGTGGAGAAAAAGGAACTCTTCTACACTGCTGGTGGGAATGTGAACTG
>PVIJ01020381.1:0-10992 GCA_004024925.1 Scalopus aquaticus | reverse complement strand
TCAGCAATCCCACTTTTCGGAATTTACCCAAAGGACACAAAAACACTAATCCGAAAGGATACATGCACCTGTATGTTCATTGCGGCACTATTCACAATAGCAAAGATATGGAAGCAACCCAGATTTCCAAAAATAGATGATGGGATCCAGAAGATGTGGTACATATACACAATGGAATACTATTCATCATGGAAAGAAGATAAACACCTGCAATTTGCAGCGACATGGATGGAATTAGAGGGAATCATATTCAGTGAAATAAGCCAGAAAGAAAAAGAAAAATATCGAATGGTTTCACTTATAACAGGACTATATGGAGGCCGGGTGGGAGAGAGACACTAAGCGGTGGGGTGTGGGAGGGGAGGATAAGGGCACAAAATGGAAGAGAGGAGAATACAGGGGACCATGGAGATGGATCACGGGTGAATTGGTGGTGGGCTGCCCAAGGGGAATACAAAATGTAAAAGACATAAATAACAAAAAAAAAAAAAATGAAAATATAAGATATTTTTATAAAAAAAAAATCAGAAAAGCAAGAGCTGAGATGATTGAGTTATAAGATGCCCACAGTAGTTATCTTGTTTTTTCTAGAAATGGGTAATCTTTAAATAGGTGGTGTTTTGTTATCAAGGTAGATGCTTGATTTTGTGTGCAAGGATATCCCCAAAACAAAATCAGTTAGGAATATAAGCAAGCACCGTCACACTTAAGGTCTCACATGTTAGCTAAAAGATTTAGGAAATCAAGCTAAGAGGTAGAAACACACATTTACAAAAATACCTCAACCTTGTTTATGGCACTGCAGCACTACCATCCTGTCAGGAACTGTGGATTCTTAATTCAGTGCTGTTAACTTTAATCACCACTGACAGAACCATCACCATTACTGTAATCATGAAATTAAGTCCATTAAGAAGGCATATTCCCAGCATGTTATTTTTCTTTGGATGATGTAATTTTTAGGACTTAGTATTCTAATTCTTCAGCTAAGACGAAACAGCCATTATTACTAATAAACTCAGTGTGTATTACAGAAGCAATCCCAAAGGGAAATGGAATGATGGAATGGCCTGGTGGTGAGTGCTTACCCATATGCTTAAAAAAAAAAAAAAAAAGAAGGACAAATCACAAGGGTAGGCACACATAGTAAGGTTAATTAAGGTTTATTTACAAGGGGAATGAAAAGGGGGAAGCACAGAGACTGTGAGAGAGAGAGATTAATTGGTGAATGTGTCCTACCAGTAAATTAAGATTGTTCTGCCTAAGCTGGAACCTCACTGCATGCTGAAGCCAAGCAAATTCAGTTTCCTTCCATGCCCAGAAGTGTTCAGTTTTATACCAAGCATGGTTGCTTAACTACACCCCTAATTCCCAGAAATCAAGACCTCCCAGGAGATTAGTAGTCATGGCCGATTCATGGCATGATGGAAGTTGTAATCCTGGGCATCTGGGATCTCTTTGGCCTGGAGGTGGGGGTAGGGTCCATTGAATAGCAGTGGATATAGTTCACTCAGGACATACTGCTCCCCCATCAAGTGCTACTTATAACAGCTACCACTGAAAGGAGTCTGTGCTTGGCTTACACACAAATGGAATTAAGCACACAGTTCATGTGATGAACGGCCTCTCAGGAATGATTTTCTGTAATCCTCACAACCTCATTTTACAGATGAAGAAACTGCGTTTCAGTAAAGCATGATGTTGACGTAAGTCTATAAATTCAGCACATAAACAATAATACAGAATGTTTCTTGTTCTTATGTTTTTGAAACAAAAATTGGATTACACTGACAAATTAACTTATTTTTAAATAAAGATTGTCTTGAAAATTCCTGATGTGTGTTCTATACTTAGCTCATCACCCTGAGTCGGAAGAACCTTTCTATGTACTGCTTAAAAGTGATGATTATGCTGAATCTGACACCAATGATGAAGTTATGGTTGATGCTAAGAATAGATGTCAACTGCATAATTTCTGTAAGAATGAGGCTCTGGACGATAGCATGGACTACCCTGCCAGTCAGGTGCACTGAGAGACTCTCCTGTAACAGGTGCTGCTCTAGGCATTGGGACTGTAACGGTATATTAACAGACACTAACCCCAACTAATGCAACATAAGTCCAAAACATACACATTTAAGTAAGTGAATCTATCAAAGGAAAATAGTGTTGAGGAAAAATAAGAGAGATAAATGAAATTAGAGAGTCCTGAAACCAGGAAGTAAAGCAATGCTAATAGTGTGAACAGTGTAGGCCTTACTAAGATGGTTATACTAAAGAATAAATTAAAATAAAAATACTAAGATGGTTATGTATTTTAGAAGATATAACCCTTAAAGAGATAAGCAAGGCATGTGGTAAATGAGAAAAGAGCTTTGCCGGCAGAGGAACAATTTTAAAAGCACAAAGGTGGATTTCAGATTTGAGTCCCAAAGTACAAACAACACAAGCAAAAGTAAATAAATTGAACTTCATTAAAAAGTTTATATCAATGGAAATTACTAAGAAACTGAAAAGATAATCTACCAAATAGGAGAAAATATTTGTAAATATTTAGTTGATAAAGTGTAGTATTTGGCAGCTCTTCTGCCCACCTGTGACTCTTTTCTTTCTCCTTTTCCTAATAGACCTGTCCTTTTAAAATGTAAAGGAGAAAAAAAGAGTCTAATACCCAGTATAGATAAAAAATGTTAAAACTCACCATAAAAACAAAACAAAGCAAACAATTCAAAAAATGGGCAATGCTTGAGTAGATATTTCTCCAAAGCAAATACATATACAAATGTCCAACAAGCACATGAAAAGAAGTTTAACATCACTAATTATTAAAGAAATGCAAATATAAACCATAGTGAGATATAATGTTACAATATTAGAGTGAGTATCATCAAAAAAGGGAAAATAACAAGTCTTGGTGAAAATGTACCAATATGAAGTGTGTCCAGAATATGGGAGCCCTGAGAAGTCATTGGTCTTACTTTAACTGAGATGGAGAAGCAATGGAGCATGGGGTCAGGAAGAATCAAACACTGACTTCTATTTTGAGCCCAAACTTAAGAATGTGATGAGAAGAAGCAAGAAAAAATAAATCATCATCATAATGCTAACAAGTGATGGTTCATCTTGGGTCCAGGGACTGAGCAAGGTGGAGGGGAGCATGGTCACATTCTAGATGTATTTTGTGGTCGTCAGAAGACTTAGGAGTGTTATGAGAAATCACAACAGGAAATAGAAAGGAGTTACTCCAAGGTTATTTGATCTGACCATCAGATATAAAGAATTGTCATTTAAAAAGATGGGAAAGAATCTGGGAGAAGCAGATGTGGAAGAAGAAGGTCAGCAAAACATTTTTTTTTTTTGATACTGTAAAACCAATAAACAACTGGGCACATGAATCTTGAGTTCAGAAAAATAATCTTCATTAGAAGTCTAAATTTGAAAGTGTCCAGCATATGTCTGAATTGTAAACTCAATAATAATTCATGGATATAAAAGAGAGTCAGTGACTGACTCCAAGTCAACTCATTTTTGGTGCCACATTAAAAAAAAAAAAGTGTAAGTGTGTAATCCCCATAAAAAGGGGAGATTCCAGATTCCCTCCCCACCCAATGGCAGAGCTGAGCAGCAGAGAGAAGCTAGAAAAGATTGGGGGAAAGACTTGGGAGAGGAAGTAAGGAGAAGAAGACCTGGAGGAGGCACATAGAACAAAGGGACATGAGAAGAAGAAGCTGTACTTGCTTCTCCACTCGGGACTTATACCAGGAACTGGCAAGATATGGAAGGAGACCTTTAGAAGAGACATGGAAAGGTTGACTATGACAGCATTTATTTTACCTTGTATTTTGATTTTGTTATTTTTCCTTCAAGACTTCCTTGGGCCCTCTTCCCCTTTCTTAGGGGTCCCCACCAAAAGCGGCCTTAGACTTGTGGCAAGCTTTCAGGCCTCAGTGGACCTGCTTTGGACCAACCCTGGCTGGTAATTTACCCAAAAGGGTACGGGTTACTTTGTATGTTCTTTTGAAAATTATTTTAACTATAGTCTTTCTCCTCTTTTCCTTCTTTTGCACACTTACTGTATTAAAGTTATTTTCTATTGAAGACCTTACGTATTAAAGGTATGTTTGTCTTATGCACTAAGATTGTTGTTGGCAGAACAGGTAGGTTTGGAGATCCTGGGAATATGTCACTCTCACCTACTAATCGATCAATAGTGGAAAAATAAATTGGAGCCTGGCAAGTCTTAGTAAAAATAAAATATTTTCAAAGGCCTTACTCCATACATTCCCCTGGCAGCTTCTTTCTAGTGTTAACATATTACAAAATTTTCTGCCCACTCCTGATTTAGTAGGCAAGAGTGCAAAAGATC
This sequence comes from Scalopus aquaticus, assembly GCA_004024925.1. Taxonomy (NCBI): domain Eukaryota; kingdom Metazoa; phylum Chordata; class Mammalia; order Eulipotyphla; family Talpidae; genus Scalopus; species Scalopus aquaticus. Next base: position 6,626 of record PVIJ01020381.1, on the reverse strand, counting down.
TCTTCACACACAGAAAATGGGAGTAGGCTCCATTCTGTCCAATATGCAGGAAACTACTGCCTGAAGATAAAGGCAGCAGCTCTTTCTTGGATGGGACAAGGAAGGTGGCACATCCCCTTTCTATGGATTTAACACTGTTACATTTTCACAACCACCTAAGGTTAAGAGTCCAGATCAAGGGCCTCCCTGGTGGCACAGAGGTTAAGCGCTGCACTGTGGAGCTGTGGGCAGCACCTGGCCAGGGTGATTCTCAAATGGCTCGGCAGACCGCTCCTGCCTCACCCACTGCTCCCCTCAGCAGTGTATTTCCATCCAGCAGCCTGTGCTGCTCCCCACTCTGTCTCTGGTGAACCCTCTTGCAGCCCCACATCTCTGGCCTGTACCCCAGCTTGTATGCAAAAATGAATAAATCTTAAAAAAAAAAATAAGCCAGATGAAGGTTTTAACGGTGGGATATTCAACCTTTTGCATCTCTTCAGGGCATTCTTTAGAAAGGAAGAGGCAAATACTGTAGCCCCTTTTTCTAGCATTAGCATATTTTTAGGTGGGAATAACTCAGAGCCTGAAACCCCTCCTATTTAAGAATTACATTCTTAAAGTCACTGACTCACTGTTTCTAGTAGATATTAATTTCAAAGGTGTGCTTATTGGAACTTCTCTCACAGAGTAAAATCTGTGACCTGCTGCTTTCTGGGTTTTGATTATCTGATAAACTCTTTGTCTAATTATCTTTGAGACTTTATTTTCAGTTAGCACTAATAATGTGCTCAATTTGTTCTTTACCTTCAGTATCTCTGCAACACACACCATGCTAAAGAGTTGCTCCTAAAGCTTTCAATTAGTTGCCATGGATCACCCAGACATTTGCCCTTCCCCCTAGGAGCCCTGAGTAAAAGCCCAAAGAGAAATCAACGACAGTGTCACTTTTATATTGTTCACTGTGGAAGTTCCAGATGCCAGAGGATTTCAGCCTTAAAAGCATGACAAAAGTTTGCTTTTGTTAATGGGCAGACTGAGGGCTACCCTGTGACCCCTAAAATGACACACTCTAAATGGTTTCTGCCAACTGTCACAAAATGACAAACTTTTAATGCGTAAGACTTTCAATAGAAAAGAACTTGAGTACAATTAATGTTCAGTAGAGAAAGAGAAAGAAAGAATAGAGTTAAAAATTTCCCCATGAAACACCCAAAGTTACCTATCCCCTCATGGGTAAATGCTCAGTCAAACAGGGTTCATCCAAGGTGGGGCCACCGAGGCCTGAAAGCTTCCCACAAGTCTAAGGCACTTTCCGGTAGAGACCCATAGGAAAGTGACAGAAGGAGACAGAAAACTCTGGAAGGAAAAGAGCAACATCAAAATAAAAGTTAAGATAAAAGGTGACATAGTCAACCTCCCCATGGATCTCTCACCTACATCTCTGTCTCTTTCAAAGGGTCTCCTTCCATGTCCCCCAAATCCTGGTATATGTCCAAGGTTGAGAAGCAAGTGTGGTTTCTTTTCATGTGTCTCTCTGCTCTATGTGCCTCCTCCAGGTCTTTTTAATTTTTCCTCTTCCTTATTCTTTTTTCCTTCCTTTTTCACAAGTCCTTTCTCCCATCGTTTCTTTTTTTTTTTTTCTCAAAGATTTTCTTTATTTTTGGGTAGAACTGGGGTATAGGCCAGAGGTTCGGCAGTGAGCGAATTCACCAGAGACAGAATGGGGAGCAGACCAGGCAGACTGACTAAAATACACTGCTGAGGGGAGCAGCAGGGAGACAGGAGAGGTCTGTTGTTCCTTGTGGATCAGCTCCCTGGCCCAGGGCATAGGGATAGAAGTCAGGCCAAAGCAGTGATAGTGCTGAGACTTAGCCCCTAGGCCACCAGGGAGGCCCCTCTCCAGTCTTTTCTAGCTTGCCTTCTCTGCCACCTCTAAGCTTCCTTGGGTGGGGCAGGGAAGCTCCAAGTTCCCCTTTCTATGGATATCACACAGTTAGACTTTCATTGGTGGGCTGGAGGACCTATTGGCCTGTGTAAAGTCAGGCTATCATTTAAAAAGGTTAAAAATCTGAATTGGTGGTGGGCTGCCCAAGGGGAATACAAAATGTAAAAGACATAAATAACAATTAAAAAAAAAAAAAGGTTAAAAATGGAGACCCCACTCCTTGCCTAGCAGGCAGGTTTCAGAGGTTTGAATAGATACAAGAATTTATAAGGTGGGCTTCTCTGGTGGCGCAACGGGTTGAGCGCAGCTCTGTGGAGCTGTTGGCAGCTGCGGCACGAGTTCGATGCCCAACTGGAGAGATTCCCACATGGCACAGCAGACCTCTCCTACCTCACTCGCTGTTCCTATCAGCAGTGTATTTTGGTCAATCTGCCTGTTCTGCTCCCCGCTTAGTCTCTGGTGAGCCCTATTACCTCCCCACACCTCTGGCCTGTACCCCAGTCTGTGTACGCAAAAATAAATAAATGTTAAAAAAAATAATTTATAAGGTTGCCATGGGAATCAGACTCAAAAATGACCACCGGAAAAACCAACCCAGCTCCAGAAGCAGAGACCACATGTTTCTGTGTCAGAGGCCAGTGCCAAGACCAAGCACCCCAGCAAATTACATCAGGTGCAAACTGAAACTCCAAGTTGCAAAGCCCATGAAAACAGGCTGTAATCATGTCTCAGGCCCTTCTTTCTGTGCTGATCGTTCCTATCTCTGCCCCTGATCCCTCCTAGGGTTTTCAATAAACCTGCCTTTCCTGTTCTCCACTCTGGCTCTAGTGAATTCTTCCACCCTTGTGCCTCTGGCCTCACCCTACCTATAAAAGGAAGCAGGTAAGAGAGCCTGAAAGCAGGTGGCATTACAAGGCCAGGGAATCCCATAATACATCACCATCACTCACTTACTTTTAACCTTTATAAAATTTGCTCTCTACTGTAATGACCTTTCAATTCCAGGATGAAAGAAAAGTTCACATTTTATCATTTGATAAACGAGTTCCATCATATTTATAAGCAGCAGAGCTTTCTTGACAAGTCTCCATCCTTTGGGCCTCTTCTTCCATGAACGGCCTTTGTTCAGTCAAGCAAACCTGTCTCAGATTGCTGCCCTGAGCTTGGGCAAATGAGAAAGAGACAGGCAGGAACAGTTTTTACCTTTTCTCTTCCATCAACATAGGTGTCATTGCTACCATTAGATTTTCATTAGGTGGTGCAGGAAAAAAAAATTGAGAAAGAGAGAATAGACATGGAAATGCTGCTGCTTAAAAAAATGGAACCACAGGGAGTGCTTTCCATGCACTATTAATGTTAATGTAGTGGAATTGCTCCATCCTCTTAATTAGACTCATAATTCTTAACCTTTAGGTAAACTGTGTATTCAGGCATGATGGAGGATGAGAAATGAAATTAGCATTGCCCTGAAGCAGGAAAGAACACATCCACCGAAGACCCGAGGGTACTCGTGAATAACTGGAGGAGACACAACACTTACCTTGACCATTATGCTCACCTTCACAGCACCACGAAGCAGGTGGGATGGAGCAGGCTTAAGTACATGAATACACAGCTGCTCACTGACAAAAATATTCTCCTATCTAAACGATGACACGCATGCTATCACTAAGACAGTGGAGGTCTGAGTTATCAAATCCACAACAGAGTTCTGTGGCACCTGGAGAACATGTGGTGTGTAGATTAAAGAACCCTCTGAGACAGCACAGAGCCTGTGTCTTTCATTTGGCAGGAGGTGGGATTGCTCTTCTGGTGCTAATCAGTCAGCACCAGAATGTTCTGAGCAGATTCTATAGAGATACATTCAAATTGCCTGCAGCAAGTTATCACCCTAGGCCATCCTTTCTTCTCTCAGTCTCTCTCTTTCTCTCTCCATTCATTTATTGGCTAATCTTCTGTTTAAATGTCTTTAAAGTCCTTCAAAATATCAAAGAATATCTACTAATCTCTAACTGCCTAGTCATTTTTAATGACTGCCTAGTCATTTTAACATCTCCCAAATTTTCTTTGAAATAATGCCTTCAGCTGCCCCAAAATGCATATTTTAACATCCAGAAAGAATTTGATTCTTTGCTGTAGTTCATGCACCATCATTTGAACACCTCTGACAATTTAGATGGATCAAAACAACTCCCCCAAACATAAAATCGGAGAAACAGAATGCACTCAGTGTGTGACAGCTCCTGGGGGAGCTCACTGCTTTTTGGGCATTGCAGTTTGCAACAGGGGCCCGTGAGCATCCAGCCTTGCCAGTTTTCCACTGCCAGTCTCAACAGGCCACACTCAGAGCATGAAAAAAAATATGTCCAGAGAGCCCCGGGGAGCACAGACTTATACAGATACACAGACACATCATAAGGATGACAATGTTTCAGAGGCAACACATTCATACAAACAACATTAAATGAGATGTCCATGTGAATCAAAGAATGTAAAGTATTTTTAGCTACATGTCAACATGTGCATATACACATGGCTTATTTCACATGTATGGTAAGGACTTTGTGAATAATAACCCAACTTTGCTTCAAAAGCATGGAATGAAATAATGCTTTCTAAATAGTGGCTCTCTAATGTACATTGAGATTAGCATAACTAACTTTGAAATTCTAGTATTAACTAAATATTGAACTAATTTTTGTATTAATCAAGTATTTAGTTTTAGCCAGAACCAAAATGCAGGCTTTATATAGTCATACTTACATGAGGATCTATAAAAAGAGTTTGTTTAAAAAGACTTTGTAGTATATCAGAGGTCTGTAAATTTTCCTTTGATATGTCTTACATTTAAAAAAAAGTATATAACTTGTAGTGGATAAGAAGGAAAAAATAATATTCCAAATATGCTCTTGTATTTCAGTTCTAATTTGATTATGACTTTTTATTGTTGTTGTTATTCCTTTTTCAGTATTGTTTTTCCTGCTATGTGATGGGCTCTGCACCAATTATTTGTTTCTTTACCTTTCAGACATATGATAGGATTACACTCCCTGGTCCTCTTAGGTTTGTAGGCATTTGGAAAATGGCAAAACATGCCCACACCAAAAGATGGGGAATATTTGCCTAAGATCATGTCTCCCTGTTGGCAATCTATTCAACTTTGCTCAAAACAAGGTAGAACAGGAATTTGGCACAGTGGCCACAGCCCCCTACTTCCCCCATCCGGTATTTCTGAAAACAGCTGTGCACATTTCAGAACAAAGTGACCCAAACCCTATTAGTTTGATTCAATTTAGGTTATCTCACACATGGGTGCCACTAGCTGTAAAACTTCTCCCATCTTATCTAACAGGTTAGAGGCCTGGTACTTTGATAAAAAAAAAAAAAAAAAAAAAAAAAATTGGTCAAATCTAAATTCCTGCCTTTTTTGTTAAGTAAAGTTCAGGATCCCATCTGTAAGCCCCTGCCCCCTCGACCTAAGCACATTTATATCAGCAGTCTTAAGACCCAAGGCTGGAGTTTGAATCTGCCAGCACTCACTCTGAGTGTGTATTTTTCACCTAAAATAAAGCTTCTTTTCTAATTCACTAACACCCACAAGAATTCATTCCTGCATAGAAGTCAAGAACCTCTGGGTTCCTCAGCACCCCTGAGTCTCATCTAAGATACAAAATGAGATCAAACATAAAATCCTTATTTAGAAATAATATCTTCAAAATGTTGTTATTCTTTCCGCTTTCCCTTGCTTTGACACATTCTTCTTCCCTGCCTTTTTCCCTCCTTTCCGTCTTCCTTTCTCTGGCTTGACCTCCAAGGTAACTTCTGTAACTACTCCACTATTCTGATATCTTATCCGTTCTAAACTCAATTCAAAAATTCTGCTGAACATATAGATAATTTGTTAGAGTGTCAGCAACTTCATTTCTGATTTTCTCCTTATCTGACTTATTTTCCCTGTCAGTGATGTGCTCACAGAAAGACATAGTTTTCTATTTTGGGGGACAACTTATGAAATGATTACTCAGATTTTGGAGTGACTTCTGACATAATACCAGTTTATTAGGCACAATCCAGTCTTGGCTTGATTCAGTCCAGGGGAATGTCATATCTCTGGCACCTGTGTAGCTAGTGGCCTGGACAATTCAAGCAAGAATTGTTTTTGCTTGTCCATGAAAATGAATTTAATCATAAGAAGTTTTCATGTATATTTCTACAGATATGAGTTTTTATTTTACTTGACCTTTTTGAACTTCAGTTTGTTTATTGGCAATTACCTATAACTCATGAGACTGTGAGGATTATTATTTTTTTAATATATATTTTTATTGTTATTTATGTCTTTTACATTTTGTATTCCCCTTGGGTAGCCCACCACCAATTCACCCGTGATCCATCTCCATGGTCCCTTGTGTTCTTTTCTATTCCATTTTGTGCCCTTTTCCTTCCCTCCCTCGCCTGCCCCCCTCCCCCACTGCTGATTGTCTCTCTCCTATTTGGTTTCCTTATAGTCCTGTTATAAGTGAAACCATTCGATATTTTTCTTTCTGGCTTATTTCACTGAGTATGATCCCCTCTAATTCCATCCATGTCACTGCAAATTGCATGTGTTTATCTTCTTTCCATGCTGAATAGTATTCCATTGTGTATATGTACCACATCTTCTTGATCCAATCATCTATTTTTGGACATCTGGGTTGCTTCC
>PVIJ01020380.1:0-21063 GCA_004024925.1 Scalopus aquaticus | reverse complement strand
ATAAGCCAGAAAGAAAGAGAAAAATATCGAATGGTTTCACTTATAACAGGACTATAGGGAGGCCGGGTGGGAGAGAGACAATCAGTGGGGGGGGGGGGGGGGGGGGAGGAAGGAGCCGGAGGGAGGGAAGGGAAAGGGCACAAAATGGAATAGAAAAGAACACAAGGGACCATGGAGATGGATCACGGGTGAATTGGTGGTGGGCTACCCAAGGGGAATGCAAAATGTAAAAGACATAAATAACAATAAAAATATATATTATAAAGAAAAAAAAGATATAAACTGCTCTAAAAAATAAAGTCCATTTTTAAAAAAATATAGTAATGGCTTAACATTACTGGGGACTTAAGGAAGTGTTTGTTCATGTGATAATATGGTTGTTTTTAAAATAAATATGAAGATTAATGTTGAAATGATAGATGTCATGTCATTATCATCTTTTGAAGTAGTTTCACCATGATAGGTCTGTTACTATAAATTTTGCAAAGATCCTCTGTGAGAATTACCTTCAGAATCTCTGATTTGAAAAAAAACAAGACTTGTATTTTTTACATTATCTGTCTTGCTCATGTATTTTTTCACCAATTTGAATGCAAATTATTTTAATATCTCCTTCAGAAAGGAGGGAACTATAGGACACTAGACCAGGCTCTGGTATTAGGAATATGAGTAGATCACAGAAGTACATTAGACTCTCCTCAAAACTAAAGAACTAAAAGACTAAACAAAGAGCATCCATTAATTGAGACTATAAAGATCCAAATTAGAAAATTCAGGGGGATAAGCATGAAAGTGAATAGAAGGCAATATCTGAGACTCCAGATCGAAACACTTAAAATAGTTACACTTTTATTTTAACTATTCTAGCAAGTGGGTGATGGTATCTTATTGTGGTATTAGTATGTGTTTTCCTAATTATAATGATGTCGAACATCTCTTCATGTGTTACTTTGTTGTTTGTATATCTTCTTTGATGAAGTGTTCATTAAAGCCTTTTGCCTATTTTCCCTCTCTTTTGTATTAAGTGCCATTAACTTGTGGAAGCTGTTTTATTTTTTGATTTTTGTTTTTTGTAAATGCCATACATTCAATTATGTTTGTTTGCTCCAGTACTATTGAACATATCCTTTTGTCCTCTATATTTTCTATAAAATGAGGTTATCCCAGAAGGCTCAATTAGTTTCAGGTTCAACTTTTTGGGCAAGAACACTTCACTGCTGCTGTACATCATGTGGAAATACTTCAAGAATATGTCACTGTTTTGATGATACTGACATTGATTACGAGGATACATTGATACTGACATATATTACAAAGTTCTTCAGTTTTTGACTAATGATTTTTATCTCAATAATTTATTTTTTAAGGGTTGTGATTTTTTAATTTTTAAAAAAATTTCTTCCATGTTTTCTTTTTTTTTTTTTAGAAGTCTTTTTTTAAAAAGATTTATTTATTTATAATACAAGCTGGGGTACAGACCAGAGGTGTGGGGCGGCAAGAGGGTTCACCTGAGACAGAGTGGGGAGCAGAAGAGGCAGATCAGAAATACACTGCTGAGGGGAGCAGCGGGCGAAGCAGGAGAGGTCTGCTGCACCATGTGGGATTCTCCCGGCCAGGCGTTGAACTCGCATGGCCACTGCCGACAGCTCCACAGCGCAGCGCTTAACCGCTGCGCCACCAGGGAGGCCCTCTTCCATATTTTCTAATAGGAATTATTCTGTAACTTTTTCTTCATCAGTTCATATGAAGAAAGGTAGAAATGCTCATTTATCTTCTTTTAATTCATAATTTTCATGTTAAGGTTTGGTACCATAATTGTTTCTAGAGCTATTGTTTGGTTTTGCTGAAGTTTTCTATCAAAAACTTGAGTAGCACAAACTGGTTTTTTAGGGAATGGATATTTATAATATTATATAAGTTTCAGATGTGCATCATTATAAATTAATGTGTGTACCTACTATATCAACTTTACCACTAAAGGTCCAATTCTAAACATACAATTGACCCCTTTTACCTAATTTCCTCAAACACATTCCCCCTTCCCTTCTGGTAACCACAAAGTTATAGTTAATTATTGTTTTATTTACTTTGTTCATTCATTTTGATATTTTGAATATACCTAGTGAATTCAATTAAGTGCATTCTTTATTCTTTGATACTCAGATGGCTCCATCTTTGGTACAAGGGAATCCTTCATATGGCTCCTCTTTGTCGATGACTTTGTCAAGGAAATGGCAGTTATCATCACCACCAGGGGAGGAGTCCTACTGTACTAGGACAGCGGGTTTAGTTTTTCAACCTACTCCATGGTTCAGGGTCACAAAGATGGCTCACACAGACTTGACAGTGAAGCAAAATTTTGTCACATAGAAAAGAGAAAGCACGATGAGTTTTAATAGTGAGTGTTGGTGCCCCAGGCTAACATGCCCCCTCCACTTTTGATGGCAGGGTGATAATCTGCACACACCCCTCTGTGCTGTTTAGGGGTGCAGGGCCCACTTCCCTCTCCCTGGGAACAGATATAATAGGATGTTAGCATGATGCCAAATGACTCAAGTAAAACAAAGGAGCACATATTAGGTACCAAGCAGGGAAAGATATTCCGTGACACAGTCCCTCAGATAAGGATTCTGAAGACCCTTTATCTTCTAATAAGAAAGTGTTCTAGGCTCAAGGCTCATTCTTACATCCTTAAGTGGTAGGTGAGGGGGAGGTTGTTTAAAAACTGCACACATGTGACTGCCATTCCCAAGGAATGTCCTTGTTTACTCATCCTGAAGCTCCCTCCTCCAGGTCCTAAATCAAGCATTCCTTAAAGAAATCCTGTTTCTTTTTGAAGGGGAATGATATTTAGGATGCTAGATTTCCTCATTGTTATTAGATTGCTGTTGTCTTCAAGTCTTTTTAATAACATAATTTGAAGGGAAAAATATCATAAGCTCATTGTGATATATCTAATTCAATTTAACATCATATAACTTCATCTTATTTTATGCCTTTATCTCTTCATTTCACTGCATAACTTTCTTCATAACATTATTTTACTTCCTGCTTTCTATTATATTATATTTAAAATAGTTTTAAAGGAATAAAACATTATCACAAATAAAATATTTGATGAAATTTAAGATTTCATTGCAGCTCTATTTTCCCTTAAAATGTATGTCATAATGATGTATTCTGAAGCCACTTAATAAAATTCTTTTCTCTGTGTCATCAGGCCATCAACTTCATACACTCTTAGATCCACTTGATTCTATTTGGTTTAATATTTAGGAATTGCTTTTTTTAATTTTTTATTACCAAAAATCATACATTAAGTTTTATTAAGAAAAGCCTCACTTATGAACATCTTATCAATTCCTTCCCTGCCCCTTAGATGTCCATTTTTATTAGATTTTAGTGTATCCCTTCATTGTTTCTTTATACAAAGACAACAAATATATGCTTTTAATCTTAGGGATTGATGATATATAACAGGAAAATCCTGTCCCTTTTTACTTTTAATTAATAGTATATCAATATATTTTGTACATCTCTGCATATTTGGATAATTCCTCATAGCTTTTTAATGGATGCACAGTATCCCATTTCATGCAGATATTATTATTGTTAGGAGTTCTGTTGTCACTATTTGTTTTGATTGTAGTCATTGGCTATGAATATCAGTATCAAAATTCCCACTATTTCACCCTATAAAAGTTGGAAGAAATATACATGTATGAGGTCATTGTATTTCCTTTTTGGTAAAATATCTTTTTTACTTTTTTTTTTCAGTTAGTTGCATTGGAACATTTGTAACAAATATACATCTCGAGTGCCATGAGAGTAGAACTAGTAGTGTGCATGTAAATTTTTAACAAACAGCATCCCGGGGGGATAAAAAACTGAGCAGCTTGATTTACAGTAACCCAGTGATTTCCATATTGAAAATACTCCTATGGTCAACATCATACTAGAAATGTGAAGCCACTAAAAGTGGAGTTGGGAAGAGTTGAATACAATTCCTAACTGGCACAAAACATTTGCTGAGCAGAAGCAGTAAGTGCTGTAGGGATGAGGTGGATCTGTTTCATTGTCTTCTCTCCACCTTTCCCCACGCTGCACTGGAAGCCCAGTTGTATGAGTGGCATTAACAGACTTCCTCCCTGGTTCTGCTCCCTAGCTCATGATTCTGTCCAGCCAGTGATGAACAATAGTAGGGGTCAGAGGAAACTTAGGGCTTGAAATTGGGTTTACATTTCCAGATCGTTTCCTATGAAGTCATATCTGTTTGACTGAGTCCCTTTACAGTATCCTACCATGTTTGTGATACTGCTTACTATGTCTCTCATCCTATTTCTCTCCAGATTCCAGTTACTGCTTCCCCTCATCCCCCATGCCCTTTCTGGCTAAAGAGCTAGAATTTTCCTTGTTTTTTTTTTTTTTTTTTTTTTTTTTTTTTTTTTTTTTTTTTTTTTTTTTTTTTTTTTTTTTTAGCTGCTCTATTCCTTACATTTTGTATGATCTGTCAAAACTTTGCAAATTTTCTTTTTAAATATTCTCATATGACTGAAGTTGGATGTGCTATTATTTTCCTACTGGCGTCATCCTTCCTGATATAGAATAAAGAAAACCAGTATAAACATTAAGGTGAATTTTAAGTAATTTAAAATTTTCACCAAACTACTAGTTGTATAAGCCCTTTGTGTCCAATAATATTGTGAACTTTTTGATGTTTAGTCACTCCCCCCTTACCCATTTTATATTATCTCTATAATACTTTACATATTGTGTTGCCCAGCAAATACAAATGGGTTTAATATCCCATGTTTAACCTATAGAAATCAGTTTTTTTAAATGTCATTTTTTTTCCCTTAGGAAGAAATTAAGCAAATGAAAAATTATGTCTGCAGGATGTGTGTGTCTGTATATTTGTTAGGAGCAAGAAAACTTTTAATAGATATGATTATTTAATTTCCGTTATTACTATTCATATTTTTTATATAATAATGACTAAAATAATTAGAGTTGAACTTTGTGAACACAAAGTAGCTTCTTTAAATGGGGTAGCTGATATTATTTTCTATAGTCAGATTTCCATTCAGTTGGCCTAAACATATAATGCAAGTGTAAATGTAAATATAAACATAAATATATCTATGCTATTCATTTTTTTTTTTTACTTTAGGATTTTCTTCTTCCTTAATTTCCTAGCAAAATTTGGGCTTTTCTCTTAGAGTCTATGACATCTATTTAAAAAACTCATTGAAAGTTTATTTTAGACAGATTATCTCTTGACCTCATGCTTAAAAAGAGAATCTATATTTTCAAAATACCAACAGTAATGTAAACCAATGTTAGCACAATTAAACAATAAAATAAAAAAGTATTAATCAAATAAGTTTAAGTAGAAAAAAAAGAGAACCAGCCTGATCACTGTTATAAATGTCATTATTTAATAATATTTAAAATTAGTGCAGTATTTTTGCCATTTTCAGAGTGCTTTCACATGTACTATTTTATTTATTTTACAGTGGTTTAGAGCAAGTCTGAAATAATTTTTTTTTGGATTACAGGTGAGAAATAAAGCTCAGCACATTTAAGTTAATTTTTCAAGAACAAAGCACTCCCTAGGAATATAGAATTGGGATAAATTGCAATACTAGTGTTCTTCACAGTCAATCACGTTTAAAAAATTAGCAGCAACATTAAATGATTAAGTCAAGATGAAATATGTTCTAAAATCTAGAATTGCCTAATTAAAACAAAACAAATGCATGTGAGCAACTTATATTTTAAAAATCTAGATTCATGTTATACCGACTGTTATGTACTGTTGGAAGAAGGACACAGTATATTTACCTGAGGATACTGGCCTTATGACCACAGTGAGTCCTTTAACCTCTCTCTGCTTCAGATGCCTCTTTTGTTAAATACGAATAATAATTTCTTCGAATAGAATTTGCCAAATGGATGGCACTCCAAAACTGTAGTGATGACTTTTAACATTAAAATTCCTACTAAATTTGGATTCCAGGGCCTCCCCGGTGGCGGTGGCGCAGTGGGTTAAAGCGCTGCGCTGTGGAGCTGTTGGCAGCTGCAAGGCCAGTTCAACCGCCTGGCCAGGGAGATTCCCACATGGCGCGGCAGACCTCTCCTGCCTCGCCAGCTGCTCCCCTCAGAGGTGTATTCCGTAGATCTGCCTGTTCTGCTCTCCACTCTGTCTCTGGTGAATCCTCTCCCCGCCCCATGACTCCGGCCTGTACCCCAGCTTGTATGCATAAATAAATAAATCTTTAAAAAAAACTTGGATTCCATCTACACTAGGATAATTTTTTATGCAGGGAGCCAGAATTGTGATGCGAAGTCTGTCCTGAAATTTCAGTAGGGGAGGGTGTATGGGCAACCATTTCAGACTGGGCAGGTTCATGGTTGATTTCAGGCAAATGGAAAAGAATCTCGGAGGCTCAGGTAGATCTGACAGGCCTTTAATGCTGAAGCAGGGCCTGGCTGCACAAGCACAACAGAGCGTTGGGAAGCTGGGAGGCAGGCAGCAAGTGGGCCTCCTAGCCCCTACTCTCTGTAAGCTCTCTCTCTGGTTTCTCCCTCTCTCTCTCCTTTTCTCCCCCCTTTTAGGCCCAAGTGTCTGCATCTATGTTCATGCTCTGTGGTCCCTGGTGTCCCAGCCCAGTCACCCACAATCACAGGCTCGCGTGCCCCTCCCAGAGCTCCCAAGGATATTTTTTTTTTTTTTTTTTTGGCAATAACACCTTACCATGTGTGGGCAGTGAAACCTGGGAGGAAAAAAAAGCTGCAGGCGGTGGCCATAGAATTTGGCGGAGGGAGGTGAAAAAGCTCCTGAGCCACTCCATTTCCCTTGCAGACTTTTAACATTACCCTTCATAGAGGGTAAATGGAATGTCTACTTGGATTCATTAGCTGTTCTTATTGAAGATGATTTTGTTGCCTTAGTTAATTTATTTAAATAGATGTAGCTTTATTTAGCTATAAAATCAGATTACTGTTAATATAATTGAGAATTCACTAGTAGTATATGTAAAAGTTGCTTTTTAAACTGCAAAGTGTCAAACATATTCACAGTTTATAAGGTAGGCTTGATAAAAAAAGATAATGAGAGATCAATAACTATTGTGCCCTTAGAGTTTAAAACCACTGCTTTGATAAATTCATAATAAAAATATGTGTTGTAGACAAATATATTGCGAATACGATGGGAAACAAATATATTTGTGGTTGGCCACTATTATAATGTGATATGGGAAGGAAATATTTAAAGTGGTCTGTTTCACAACATATACAAGGTGTGATTTTGCTAAACAGCCTCAGAATTCATACTCTTGCTTTAACCTTCCTCAAGGCTAAACTGATAACATTTACTGTAATCTGTAATATTTGAGGTTTTAAAATTAATAAAATCATTTCTGTCTGGAGTTTGATTGGCAGGCAAACAGATATCTGAAAGTGGATCAGCAAATTTGGATTACTATAAAGTCCTTTCTATTTTCTATCTATGTAATTAGATTTTTTAAATTTTTTTGGCTTTATTCTCTCAGGAACCCATAGTATTACTACCTTGTGTCCACTAGATGTCACTATTTTCAAAGCAATAAAATAGTTTGCCATGATGTAATGGAAAAGCTGTATCTTAGTTTGCTCCTCCTTCTTTTCCCTCCCTCTCCAATTTTTTTTTTTGCCCTTTCAGCGTGTTACCTTGCTTTAATGATAAATTTCATTTCTAAAAACCATTTTAAAATTGAAACCGTTTGAACTGCTCAAAACCTATACATCACCCTTTGATACTAAAAATCATTAGCCTTAAATTTGTGTGTTGGAAATTAAAAAGAACTAGGGGGGAAAAATGGAGGTTTGCTGATGGTTCTTAAGCATCACCTAAATAACCACAAACCATTAGCAAAGAGAAGGACTAAGGAACAAAGGACGTTGTGTTAGCATAAAATACAATTTTCCTTGTCATTCTTTTTTTCTTTTTAGAAAATTTAGCAGAAACTGATCCTTTTCATTTGTACAAATGCCAGATATACAGGGTTCACAGATATGAATGATTCCACTCTAGGAGAGATTCAGTAAACAGAGTTAACATTACACCAGAACTCATAATATCCTACCCCGGGGAATGAGAAAAAAACTGTCTGTAGCAGTTCATTAGCTAGAAAAATAACATTTATCAAGGAAAGGAAGCTTGGGAATATATATATTTGTGTGTGTGTGTGTGTGTGTGTGTGTGTGTGTGTGTGTGTATGTGTGTTTGAAATGACTAGTATATGATGGAAGGTGTATTTTATGCAATTTTTATAATATTTCTGATTCTTTTTATTTTACAAAGAACAGGTATTACTTTCTTGTTTGAAAAATATATAAACTGTATAATATGCTATTGTAAAACATTAATAACGTCTCTCTCTACTCTCTGGAATATCAGTAGTCCACAACTCCAAGTGCTGTAGAGCTGAGCTTTGGATCCAGGCTTACCAACCATTAACCTCTTAGAAAAATGAACTACCCATAATGTCAGAAGAAACAAAAGGCATCTTTTACTTACTTCACTTTTCTCTAATCTTTGCCTGTTTCTATTTTCAAGCCCAGGAGGCATCTGGGAAATTATTCCACTATCCAGAAAGAAAAGTCACCTCTCAACAAACTTTAATGATTTTCTAAGACCCTACTTTTTAGTAAGAAGGAGAAAGAGACATGAACAGGTATTAACAGAAAGCAGAAAGGAACTCAGAGACATGAGCTGGCTACATTAACAGAGCACTGGATGGGGCCACCACAGCTGTGGCTGTGTCCTTTCCCCATGAGTCACTTGGTTCCTGGACTTGCAGCAAATTGGTAAGGGCAATAAACTTGTGGGAGCTAAAGGAGAGAGAACACCCTAAATAGTATGCTGCTGCTTCCTAGTTTTACTGGTACCTCTTAGTCTTCTCTCAAAGGAAATTAAAAAACATGTTGGTCAGGAAAAAATGAGGTTATATGATTATAATTTCATGACAAATTTCCATTTTTGCTGAAAGTTTTGATCTAAGGATGATCTATATTTTTTGTGACTTATTGAGGAACTGAAGTTAATCACTTTCTTCACAAGTATTAATCAAGCAAATTTATTTGAATAGTGATTCATGCGATTTATTGATTCACCAGTATTTTTTGAGCAAATCACCAGGTCCGGGTATTATTTTCTGCACTTAGGAAATAGTAAAAACTGAAAGGAGACAATAATCTGTGTCCTCATAGAGCTTATATTGTAACAGAGGAAACTACAGTTATTTCTAACTACGTAATTAAACCTAAATTTAATTATGTTATTTTTATTATTATTTTTTAAAGATTTATTTTTTATTTATACATACAAGCAGGGGTACAGGCCAGAGGTGTGGGGCGGCGAGAGGGTTCACCAGAGACGGAGCGGGGAGCAGAACAGGCAGATCAGAAATACACTGCTGAGGGGAGCAGTGGGCAAGGCCGGAGAGGTCTGCCGTGCCATGTGGGATTCTCCCAGGCCGGGTGTCGAACTCGCGTCACCGCTGCCGACAGCTCCACAGCGCAGCGCCTAACCGCTGCGCCACCGGGGAGGCCCAATTATGTTATTTTTAAAAACTCTCCCCAAAGCACTGAAACATCTCTAACTATTTTAATGCCCTATAACTAGCACTTTTGTTAAAAAAAAAAAAGAAAATCGGGCCTCCCCGGTGGCGCAGCAGTTGGGCGCTGCGCTGTGGAGCTGTCGGTGGCGTGCGATGCAAGTTCGACGCCCAGCCAGGGAGAATCCCACATGGTGCGGCAGACCTCTCCTGCCTCGCCCGCTGCTCTCCTCAGCAGTGTATCTCTGATCTGCCTGTTCTGCTCCCTACTCTGTCTCTGGTGAACTCTCTTGCCGCCCTGTGCCTCTGGCCTGTACCCCAGCTTGTATACATAAATAAATAAAAATTCTTTAAAACAAAGAAAATCAATGTATTAATATAAACCACAGCATATTTTATAGGTTTTTGCACAAAATAGGACTGTCCCACAAAACAGTGTTTTTTTTTATTTAAGATCTATAATGTCATCAAACAGTATATAGACATATATACATTACACATGCAGCATGTATGCACTGTATAATTACATATATATATACACATACATGACATGTACTAACTATATATCTACTTATCTATTACGCAGACATGAATGAAAAGCAAAACTATTTGATTTCTTGTCATTAGTAAGTTATCAAGAAATTATTCTGTCTCAACCTATTTTGGTATCTACAGGAAAGATTTCATAGTATGTTTTCAAAATAAGATGCAACAATTTTGTCTCTTCTAAAGAATTTAATGTCTTATTTCAGAAAGATTCCTCTTATATCTATTGAAATTGAGTGAAAGAATTTGGAACATGATAACACTGGCTTCATGTTACTTTTTAATTATGTGATATCAAGTAAATTTCATTGATACTCTGGATCTTCATTCTTATTCATAAATTGGAGATAGGAGATCTAACCTTTTCTGATGGTTATGTGAGTTGAAATGACAATCCGTATGGAAGTTCCTTGTGTTATGAGTGTTAGTCAACAAAAATGAAATATCTTTGGAGTTGTATCATCAGTTCGTTGTTATTAATTGCTTAGGTGTTTTTTCTCCGCAGTCAGTTGGTACCAAGGTTGATTTATGATAGTCACAGATATATCTCTAAAGAGATGAGATGATTTAGGTAATGAGACCACTGAATCCAGAAACCTGGACACTTAATGCATGACCTGCTTGGAAAGGTTATGGTAGCCAGTCTTTGCCTCTGTCCAGGAGATAAAGAGAGTAGCATTCACCCACCTCCAGAGCAGGGATTGAAGAAAGGGAGGACATGGTGTTTGCTCAGGCTTTAGAGCTTCTCTATGGGAAAGTGTTTCAGTTGTACAGAGCCATCAATAGGTTTACTGGCTTTTCTTAATCTAAATTATAGAACCCTGGATAGGCAGAAAAATGAAAGAAGTCTTCATATTCTGAGATTTTTCTAGTAGCATGTCGTATGTTTCTTGCTATGCTGAGTCTGGAAACTCACTCAGAGATTCTGGTCTAAAAGATGTGCAGTAGGATTTGACAATTTGCATTTCTGAGAATTTCACAAGATGCTGATGTTGCTGGTCCAGAGATTACACTTTTTAATTAGTTAAATCTCACAAAAAAAAGCAGCTTTATATGTAGTAATGATGCTTATGTTTTTACATGTTACTGGAATATAGTCAGTACTTTTACTTCATCAGGTAGAAAGACATGGCTAATCCCTTGTTTTTTAAAATACAAACTCTTTATTTTAACCCCTCCTCCAGAACTCCCATTCATCCTCTCTTTTCTATATTACTGATGCCCTATTTAGTACATAGAGTTCGCAAATACTAATAGATTGGCAGGAGTTACCTGTAGTGCAGTGTTAAGAAGGATGCTAATGTATAGTTGCCAAGTATAATATAGGAAGCCTAGCTAAACTTGGATTACAGATGCACAAAAACACTTTTATGGCTTAAGTTTGTCCTGTACAATATTTGGGATATACTTATACTTAAAAATTATTTTTTGTTCATTTGAAATTCAAATAAACTGGTGTTTTATGCTTTCTTAGTTAAATCAACCATCCTATTGTGTATACCCATCCAAACAGGAAATGTGAGGTGATTGATTTGCTGTGTCCTCTGTTGGAATGGGAGTAGGGATTAATGGCTCTGTACACAAATGGCTGCTAAACAATCCTTATATTGAGTCTCGGATTTTCCATCAGTCTTTCACTCATTGACTCTGGGGATCCTTTTTATATTAGAGGTAGAATAACAAGGGTAAAAGTATTCTGCTACACACACACACACACACACACACACACACACACCAATTCTCACTTCAAACCTGATAATCATCACATGGAGTTCACATAACATGGGCCATGAGAGAGGAAATCTTGGCAGCAGCCTCTGCGATAAGTGTTGCATCATTTTGTGATAATGGTACTTAACAGTGGAAGTCTTCAAGGGCTTTAAAATTAGGGCAGCTGCAACTCTGCTATAAATGAATGTTTGTCACTAAACCAATCTCAGTCTTACACACTGCTGATTCCAAGAAGACTGCATGATGCATTTGTACTTTAATTTGTTGGTTTGACCAAATGGTTTGAGTACTTTACAGCCAGAATATCTTAATACCATCAGTATACACTCCAAGTCAGTGTTTGAATAAAGTTCCCTATAATTGTGTCCATGCTAAACATTTTCTTAATAAGTCTTTGTTTTTTCATATTCTGAGATAAAAGTAGAAGTCCAGATCATACATTTGCAATAAGATGCTACCTATCAATGACAAAAAGCTGGTAAGAACCATCCATATAAATTTAGCTGATCTGAAATCAGATCTTCAATGAAGAAAATTTCCACTTTATAACTTGAAAATACTAACAGGCACTGAAAAATAAAACACAGCAATGGGTTGCTGTTTCTAGACTAAGGGCCAATGGGAAAGAGGATGTGGTAATGAGGCGCCCCCCACCCACCAGCAGTGATGGTGTCTGAGAAGGTCTAGAAGGGCTTAGAACTCTCCATGATGGCCAGATGAATGAAATCATCCTTGGAGGAGGCTATGAAAGGAGCAGGGCCAGCAGTGAGGCACTCCCATACATACCAAGCACATCTAGGTGGCTCCAGAGCTCTAGGGATGCAGAAAATATACAGTTTGGGAGCCAAGTCTTTGGACTAGATGAGTTCTTATCTGCTCAGTGTCACTTGCCAACTGTTGACTTGGCCCGTGAGTCCAGATCAACGTTGTACCTGAGGAGGAAGCAGGGAGCAAGGGACAGGGGTACGTGAGAAAATGGAGACAAGACAGGAGGTCTGATCAAGTCTCGTTTATTGTTCCGGGGGAAAGAGCATATATAGGGTGACAGTCACGGGGAAGTTACATTGGGTGACGCAGGATGGTTCAAGGTCGGGGATTCAATGAGAGCACTGCATGGGAAACAATGGGACGGTCCTGCTGATGTCAGTTTGGGGAAATGTACATGGAACGGGGAAACAGAAACCTAAGGCAGTCCTCATCGAAACCTAACCTTATATGGGCAACTCAGGCAATTAGGGCCGTAACTCACCGCTGGGGGCCATCTTGTCTGATGGTTCCTGACAAACTGTGTAGCTTTGGGTAAATGTCTGAGCAACAGGGAAACCTAGAGAAGAGGAGAAAATAAAACAGTACATTGAACTAAACAAAAAATGGAAAGGCAACATATTACAACTTGTAGTACAAGTTGTGCCGTCCTCAGATTTTAGCACTAAATGTATATATTAGAAAAGGGTAAATGTTAAGATCAGGTCATTCATCCAAGTCCTACCCCAAGAAACTGGAAAAATATAAAATAATACAAAGCATGCCCACAGAGAGAAATAATCAAGATAAACTCAGAAATCAATAAAATTGAGAACAGAAAAAAAAATAGAGAAAACTCAACTAAATAAAAAGTAGGCTGGGTGATTTGATGGTGGTGGACATGGTAATGTATATCTGAACAAGGCTGAACCTACATCCCTAAATCATAAACAGTGTTGTAAGCCAACATTGCCTTAATAAAAAATGGCAATTTTTAAGAAGTTACAAATATAAGCATGTCTTTTATAAAGATCAATAAAACTAACAGATCCCTAAGAAGATTGACAAAGAAATAAAGAGAAGACATTATCAATATCAGAAAAAAGAGATTATCAATGGGAGGAAATCACAACAGCCCTTTAGTCATTAAAAGGACAATATGGGAATACTTACAAAACTCTGCACATGTAAATTTAACAACTTTGATGAAATGAAAGACACTAATTACTTGAACAACACAAAATGCTCCCTTCACAATATGAAACACATTATTTGAAGAACCTTATAACTATGAAGGGGTTGAATTTATAATTTAGAAGCTCACTGACAGAATTCTTCAGACCCTGGTGGTTTCACCGGAGAATTCCAGCAAAACTTTTAAGAAGAAGTAACACCAGTTAGACACAAGTTGTTGCAGAATATTGAAGAGGAAGTAACTACTTCCCAATTTATTATGTGATGGTAATATTACCCTGATATCAAACAGACACAGTTTACATAAAAACAGCAGACCAGTTTTTCTCATTGATAGAGATGTAAAAATCTTTAACATAATATTAGCAGATATAATTCAGCAATATATAAAAGGAATTATCTCCATGATCAAATTAGCTTTCTTCCAGGGATGAAAGGCTGATTCAATATTCAAAAATCAATTTAACCCACTATACTAACAGGATAAAGAATAAAAATCATGTGATTATGTCATTTAATGCAGAAAAAAACACTTGGGAAAATTAAAAACCTATTCATGATAAAAGCTTGCAGAAAAAAATAGGAATAGAGGGAATTCTGCAAATAAAGAGCATCTACAGAAAATCTGCTATTAACACCATACATACTAGCGAAAGACTAAATGCTTTTCCCTCAGATCGGGTGAACAAGGCAAGAATAGCTGTTCTCACACCTTTTAATGAGCATAGTGATAGCCAAGCAAAGTGAAAAATATAAAAGGCATACAGATCAGATGCAAAAATATAAAATTATCCCTACTTACGAATGATATGTCTACATAGAAAATCCCAAATAATCTATAATAAAAACTCCTACAACTAATTAGTAAGGCATTAATACAAAATCAAAAGATAAAAATTAAATCAGGGGCTTCCTTGGTGGTACAACTGGTTAAGCACAGCACTGTGGAACTGTTGGCGACTGTGGTGCGTGTTCAATGGCCAGCAAGGGAGATTCCCACACGGCGCAGCAGACCTCTCCTGCCTCGCCTGCTGCTTCCCTCTGCAGTGTATTTCGGTCGATCTGCCTGTTCTGTTCCCCACTCTGTCTCTGATGAACCCTCTTACCACCCCACACTTCTGGCTTGCACCCCAGTTTGTATGCAAAAAATAAATCTTTAAAAAAAATCAGTTATATTTATATATATTCTATTTATATAGCATTCTGTAAATGACAAATTTATTGAAATGGCAAACATATTAGTACTTGTCAGGGATTAAGGGATGACTGGGATTGAAAGGGAAATAAGTGTGGCTTTAAATAGACACCGGTAGGATCCTTGTGATGATGGATGTATTCTGTATCTTTACTGAATCAATGTCAACATCTTGTTTCTTGTATTGCCCTTTAATACCACTAAATAGGTAAAATGTAAATCTGTTTTCTTTTTTAAAACTAAATGTGAATCTACAATTATCTTAAAATGGTTTTTAAAAATTATATAATCTGATAATTCCTTGCCATTCAAAGTCAACTAATCCTGTACTAGGGGCTATCAGTTATCATTTAATCTAGTTCTCAGGACAACAAGTAGATCATTAATGATCTGTTTTTAATGATGATTAACACTGGCACTGTTAAAACAAGGTCTTCTGATGTCAGACTCGGCACCTTTTATTCTACACCCTGTTCCCTTCACAAAGAACTCTGTAATTTATTTATTGAAAGTGGTTAGTAAAGAGAACTTATTCTAGAAGTTGCAAGATTTAAAATTTTCATAGCCTCTTATACTTTGTAGGCCTTTGAATTAATAAGAATAGGTAGTATTACTCTGATTTGAAAGCTGAAGAAACTGAGGCATAGTATTAAATAGCTTAGTTCAGGTATCTTGGGGTTCACACTGTGCTCTTCCATCAAAGCAACAGTAGGTAGAGCAGAAAGTGTCCAACCATGCATATGTTCAGTGAACATTTCTACTAAGACAATTCTTGCAGTTGGTCCTAAATTCACTTCTTTTTCTTTTGCATAATTTAAATAGTAAATATCATCAAGTCCAAACCACCTGAGCTAATACCCTTTTTAAGTCACTGGTATACAACTTTGAAGCAATTCTCCTGTCTATTTTAATGCCAGAGTATATCCTGAATCTTTCCAAATTGCTCCTTCCCTCAGTTACCATCTCAGTTAAAGTCACCATTTTTTACAACCAACAACCCTACAACAAATTTAGTTGATTTCCCCACTGCTAATTTTTGTAGCTTTTAATTTCTTTATCCTGAAGCTATTAATCTTTCAAAAATATAAACTGAATCTTTTCATTCTTCAAATTTGTGTCACTTTTTATTGCTCAAAAATAATTTCTCTTTTTGCTACTATCTCCTTCTGGGAAGATTGTATTTTTTATTCTATCACGGTCAGGCTCAGTCATGTTGATTGTTTGGCTTATAAAATTTGAGTAGAAGTAATATGTACTACTTCTGAGGAAACTTTTAAGAGTTTGAGTGTCCAAAATGGATAAAAGAATTGGACAAAAGACCTGAAACCATAAAATACATAGAAGAAAATACAAGCAAAACAATGCATGACATACATCTCAGTAACATCTTTAAAGACATACACCCCAAAGCAAAAAGTGAAGAAAATGATAAACAGCTGGGATTACATCAAGCTAAAAAACTTCTGTAAGGCAAGAGACATTAAGCAAACAGACACCCTAATGATTGGGAGAAAACTTTTGCACACAATACAACTGATAAAGGACTGACCACAAAGATCTACAAAGAGCTTGTATGACTCAAAAAAACAAAGTAAACAATCCAGTCAAAAAATGGGCAGAAGAGCTAAAAAGATACTTCTTCCAGGAGGAAATGCAAATGGCCAACAGGTATATGAAAAAATGTTCAACATCACTTGTAATCAGGAAAATGCAATTCAAAACCGCAATGAAATACCACCTTACACCAGTGAGAATGGCACACATAAAAACAGGCAACAACAAATGTTGGTGAAGATATGGAGAAAAAGGAACTCTCCTACACTGCTGGCGGGAATGCAGACTGGTCCAAACACTATGGAAAACTGTGTGGAGGTTCCTCAAACTATTAAAAATGAAGCTTCCATATGACCCAGCAATTCCACTCCTAGGAATCTACCCAAAGGACATAGAAACAAAAATTCAAAAGGATACCTGCACCCCTATGTTTATTGCAGCAGTATTTACAATAGGTAAGATATGGAAACAATCCCAAAACCCAAAAATAGATGACTGGATCAAGAAGATGTGGTATATACACACAATGGAATATTACTTTCAGATAAACTCATGTCATTCACAGCAACATGGATGGAACTGGAAGGGATCATGCTCAGTGAAATGAACAAAAAAGAAAAAGAAAAATATTGGATAGTTTCACTTATAGGAGGACTAGGGGAACCAAACAAGGGACCAGGGAAAAAATGATTATAATAAATTAAAAAAACAAAATTAACAGGTGACTATAAATCAGAGGCATTCTGCAGGGGAGGGGGAAGGAGAGGTATCAAAATGGGAGGGAAAAGCAAAAGGGACTGTGGTGATGGTGCGCGGGTGACTTGGTGGTGGGAATTTTATGGGGACTACACCTGAGAGGAGAAAGCATACATTGTACAAAAAGGAAGAATGATGTAAAATATATATAAAATAAAAATAAAAACACAAATCTGAAAAAAAAAGTTTGAGTGTCATTAGCATCATTCTATTTTCCTTGACCATATGATTAATGTGGTCTCCTTCAACATTTTCCTGAAGTGAAAGAACTAGAGCAGAGGCCCTAAGGAGCCATCATAGATATCAAAAGTGAGTGAATATTTCACCATTGTTTTGATAACAACTAGCACTTTGGAATTTGTTTGTTATTACAGTCAAACTTTGCTTATACTTTCTGACACATATGCCACATGTTCTGAAAGCTTCCTTGTGTACTTAGTATACAGTCCATACATGCCTTCAATATGCTATATAACTTGACCTCACCAACTTCACTAACCTTATATCCAACCACATTTCTTACTACCAAAGATTCCAAAAATGCATATAGTATTTTTGTTTTTTAATACATCTACCATGATGTTCCTATTGTAAAACAACCAAACAACAACAAAAACACTCCTTCCTTCACTATGAGTAAAAGTTATTAGTTCTTTAGGTTTCACTTGATATACTTTCTCAGAAAGTCCTTCATGAATATCTTCAATTGTCTAAATTGTCTCTCTTTTATATAATTCAATTCTCTGTTTTTAAGAGTATTCTTCAAATATCCTTCTATAAAATAACTATATTCAGGAAATTGTGAAACAATTGAACTTTTATTGTCACTATTCTAAAGAGAAATCCAGGGAACCAGTTGTGATGAGGAATTGATTGAGATTTGATTTCTCAGACTTACCACACTATATATGATTGCGTTAAGAATTTATATATCATATACTTGAAATCTCATTAATAAATATCAAGTATAATTCACTGAAGTACTAATTCATTACATTTTGAAAATGGAACATTGACTTTCTAAGGCATTTTATATGAATAATTTAATCTTAGTGCAGTCAGAATGTGAAGAGTTCTGGGCTCCAGAGCCCATATTGCTATATATAAAAGAGAACTGAGACCAAGGTCAACCAAGACATGGAATTTTCAGACCTTAAAATATCCACAACTTCGGGCCTCCCTGGTGGCGCAGCGGTTAAGCGCTGCGCTGTGGAGCTGTCGGCAGCAGCGATGCGAGTTCGACGCCCGGCCAGGGAGAATCCCACATGGTGCGGCAGACCTCTCCTGCCTCGCCGCTGCTCCCCTCAGCAGTGTATTTCTGATCTGCCTGTTCTGCTCCCCGCTCTGTCCCTGGTGAACCCTCTCGCCACCCCACACCTCTGGCCTGTATCCCAGCTTGTATGTATAAATAAATAAAATCTTTAAAAAAAAAAAATATCCACAACTTCTCAGAAGTGAAGACCACAGAAGCGCAGACCTTATAATTATAGAATTCATGCTTGTTTACTTATTTTCATATTGTGTTTACCTCACTCAACAGTAATCTCATTAAGAACAGAGACCATGGTTTTATCATTGCAACCACAGTGCCAAGGACTGTATCTGACATATGGTAGTGTAAAAAATTAAACAGTATGACAGTAAAAACTTTCTTTTCTAGAAATACACTGTCCCTCTGAATTATCGTATACAATTGAGCAGTGGTGACATTTCCACAAATAAAATAAATGCTCAATACTAGTTCTTCCTATGGATGCCTAAACCTATAGGGTGCTCAGTATTTGTCCAGGAAGTTATATTCTCCATTATTTTTGTGAAGGTTACTTTCTATGTTGACATTTGATTTGAGCCAATAATAGCTACTATTTATTGCATACATTGTATGCCAGCCACTGTTGAAAAGTATATTTTATATTATATATTTTATAATGATACCACAACAATTTTTTTTTTCAATTTGGTAGACAACAACAAATCTGAGATTGAGAGAATTAAGTGGCTTGACTAAAGCCACATAGATAATGAGTGGGGAAGACTGACTAGGATCTCAGCTCTGTCTGAGTCCAGTGTCCTAATTCTACACTGCTTCCTTACAGCTCCTTGACCAACTTCTTTGTGTCTAATATAGATTTTGACTGCTCAGTTTGGAAAGTTACAGAATGCTGATAGTTTCCCACTTCAAAGCTAAATTAAAATAAAAGATTATATCTACTTTTTTCTTTAATTTCTCTATACACGATAAAATCAGAAATTTAATGATCTTGAAAATGCTAATATTTAATGATAAGGAGTCTATAAGACACTTTAGTTGATACTTTAATTGATGCCTTTATCTAGTGTGAATATAAAACAGTCAACTTCATTATGTAAACTACCTTCTTCTGTGTAACTTGACAGGATCAATATTCTGTGAGATTCTAAGTTTCAAAAAGAACTAAACAATGAGAAGTTGATAAGTGAGGAACACTATTATTGAGAAGCTCACCTTTTATTAGGTTTTTTTTTTCTCATTAAAATTTCAGATGGGATATCGTTAAAAGAACGGTACAAGCTGTCTTAGAATTGATCCGTAAATGAAAAACTGACTACATGGAGTGAACAGAAACTTAAGCTCCCATCAGTACTCTTTCCTCCTCTTCTAGGAATCCTATCTAATTTTTAGGTAATTATGTCAGCATTCTTACAGAATGCTCCTATTGATGGCTTATTTTAAAGCATCCCCTTCAAAATATTGTCAGAATACCAATGACCTAGCAAGAACAGTCTACAAAACAGCATGTCATTGATGTAGTACTAATAGGATGGGCAAAAGGAAAAGGTATTTAATGATACCACATCTTTTTACAGAATTTGTAAGAACTTGGAGAATAATATTTAAAGGCTCTCTCAAATGTCTTTTAATTAAGAAACCATATGATCCACTCCAATCATATTTCTTGAAAATAATATCACTTTTGTAAAGGGTTACCCTTTATAAATCATATACTATCATTTAGGTTAGTATTTTGTGCTTTCATTTTTGATTTCTTAATCATTATAGTTGGCTCTATAAAGTATGTCCCATTCACTCCATTTTATGTTGAAGAAACTGATGATTTTCAAAATAATCTTTAAAATTGCAGTCAGAAGTTGAAATAAGTGTTTCTAACTTCAGACTCTGAATTGCTTCCTATCTAATGCTTATTATATGTATAGAAGCTTTTACCAGGCATGCAAGTCACTGCTCCTAAATATAATGGTGACCAGAATTTCAGGGATGCTTGTTAAGCATACAGATTCCTGGGAGCATACAGATTCTTTTCTGACGTAAGGGAAATGGGGACTCAGAAAAAAGTATTTTCAGTGAACATCCTAGAAAATTTCTGATCAAACATTTCAGAGTAACTTCCAGGATACAAAGGATCCTTTCCTTTATGTGATTTGATCTGGCAATGAATAGTAGCCACTTTTGATGGAAATATGCACTTTGAATAAATATTCACTCTGTAATTCCACACTTAGTAAACCTTGATAAAATCGTAATTGGGGGCCTCCCCGGTGGCGCAGCGGTTAAGTGTTGCGCTGTGGAGCTGTCGGCAGCGGTGATGCGAGTTCGACGCCCAGCCAGGGAGAATCCCACATGGCGAGGCAGACCTCTCCTGCCTTGCCCGCTGCTCCCCTCAGCAGTGTATTTCTGATCTGCCTGTTCTGCTACCCGCTCAGTCTCTGGTGAACCCTCTCGCCGCCCCACACCTCTGGCCT
>PVIJ01020379.1:0-21059 GCA_004024925.1 Scalopus aquaticus | reverse complement strand
TAAAAAAAAAAAAAAAAGAAAAGGAATTCCAAAGAGACAGCAAAGGTTTGAGGAGGCAGGGAATAAAGCCACAGACCAGTAGACTAAGCCTGTGTTAGCCCTAACTGACATCATATCAAACATGTTCACATGCAGATTTTACTCAACATTCTAAAAGATAAACTCACACCATTTCAGCAACATGAATGGAGCTGGAAGAGATTATGCTAAGTGAAATAAATCAGAAGGTAGAAAATAAATATTGGATGGTTTCATTTATATGTGGAATATAGAGAAACCAAACAAAGGGTCAGACAAAAACCATGAAAGCTGACCACAGATCTGAGACATGGGGGCCGGCAGGGTGGGGCGGGGAGAGAGAGGTGAAAATGTGGTAGTGGGGAGAAGAGGTGATGGACTACAGTGCTTTAGTGATGGGATAACTTTGGTTTGACCACCCCTGAGAGGAGAAATCATATATTATCCAAAAGTTAAAACAATATTAGGAAAAAAGTATTTCAAAATCAAATTTTAAAAACTCATAATAAAACAAATATATTGAAATGTACCCACAGCCCCCAATTATAACGTAGACTTATTATTGTACATTTTGGAAAGGATTTTTATAGTACTGCCTCCTAAATTATTCAGCCATTAATATTACTTATGTTTGTTTATGATTTCCCTTCAATTATCATATATAGTTAGTAATTTTTGTGTAGTGGGAAAATGAGACCTACCAGTTATTTTCATGTGTCATCAATATTTTATGAATACTAAATTTAGCAATTAATAAAGTTGACAGTGATGGTACATTTTGGAGATATTTAATTAAATATGCATTAACACTGATTTTGGAGCCATAGATTAACGTTTTCATTTTCACAGGCAAGCCCTGGGTCCCCAAAGCCTTTACTTAGAAAAGCCCAGCTTTGTTGGTAAAGTCGGTGAGAGAATAAACAGCATCATAAATCACCAGTTAGCCTCTTCTTGATGAGTCAGAGTCACCACACACAGAGCTGTTTCTTTCTGGGCTGAGGGACCTTTTTGCATCTATTTTTCGTCTTCTCCCGATTATGCTGTCAGCAGTCACTTCTCAAAGCTATCACTTTGCCTCTAGTAAGTAAACTTCCTCTTTCACAATTGGCAACTCCTAATTTATCCTCCTTGGGAAAAGAAACACATGTTTCTTAGAATTGTTCTGAAAGTAAATGTGAACTTTCAGAGTGCAGATCTGAGCCTTCTTGTGTAGTAAAGTTTATGGATTTCAGTACATTGACTTTTAACTTTATAACATTTCTTTCAACTGCTCAAAATCTATTCTTCAGGACTGAGGTTATGAAAATTCTAATGCAGTTGGGGGCTACTTCAAACAAGTAGGGGAGGTTACCTTAATAGAAGAAGCATCGCTTGGTAAAGAACAACACCTGCATCTTTCTTCAGCATGTCTACCCTAGAAGACAGAGCATCTTCATACCGTGTTTCATCTTGCTGATAGAAACTGCTCATGCGTTGGCCAGCACAGGAAATTGGGTGCTCCCTCCTTGTTTTGAAAGTATATAAATTATCACATATTCAACTCCCCTTTGCCAATCAGCTGAAATTATTTGAATGAGCCACGGGAAAATAAATTAGAAAAGTCATATATTTTTTTAATGACTTTCATGAAAAACAGATCACATACCATATAATTCACCCATTTAAAGCTTTCATTTCAGTGCCTATAGAATATTCACAGTGTTGTGTATCCATCAGCACAGTCAATTTTAGAATATTTTATGCACCACCCCCCCAAAAGAAATCACATACCTATTTGCAGTCACTACCTATTCCCCTGACTCCCCAGCAGTAGATAGTGCTAATCTACTTCCTATCTGTGTAGATTTGCCTATTCCGGACACAAATGTTTTAAGCAGACTTTAAACATGGTGTTGCGTTCTGAGTTTGGAATTACTGATGTTATATGAGCTTACCTCGAAGACAGAAAGCCTTGGGCAAAACACTTACTTTTTTCTCTTCTGTTTCCTGTCTCTGACAGAAGTAGAAGGATAGTGAAAACACAGGGTCTGGTCGTCTTCAGTGTCCATTAAGCCTTCTGAAAATTTCAAACACTGAGCACAGAGCGGGACGGTGGGCTAGAACAGGCAGTGACACATCAGCGGCGTCTTTCTGCACATTTCTTAGTCCTACTTCATGTCCTTGTTTCTCCTGACCTCTAACGTCAAAGAAATTCTTTATTGTCAAAGCTGATGTTCTCTTAATTGAGTTAATAAGTACACAGTAGAATGCTACACTCTTCAAAACCCCTTCTTTAAAACCAATAATTTAAATCTCGCCCCCCCCCCCCGCTCTTAGCTTTTATTCAAAATTCCAGTTCTGAACACAGAACAACTTTCCATCTGTGTTTCCTCTCTTTCCTTCCTGTACTCAGTTTCTGGTGTGTGCTAATAGTGAGCCAATATTCTGGCAGAAAATGGGGGCAGTATATATGTAAGTTTATAATTAGGTTCTCTTACAGACATACGACCTCAGACTCTAGATCCAACCAGGGTTGGGTTTGAATTCTGCATCTCTTACTTTCTAACCTTGAGTAATTCACTTCTATGCCTCAGTCGCCTCATCTTAAAAATGGGAATAGTAGTAACACTACCTTGTGGGTTTGCTCCAGGAATTAATGTGTTAGAGCAGTGAGTGTGCTCAGCACCCTGCCTGATACAGAACAAGATCTCAACCTTGCTTTCTGTGCCTGTTACTTGTAATATTGTGGCCAACTAGCATGATGGAAGCTCATTGGCCTTTTATGGCATACACACACACACACACACACACACGCAAACCCATGAGGTTAAATAGCAATAGAACAGTTGGCAAAGCATTTAACTTGTGCAAAGCATTTTCACATGCACCATCTCCTCTAAAGGCTACAGGACTTGCCCCGTTCCACTCCACCACATTTATGAGTATGTGCATATTATCCCCAAGGGAGGTTGGACGTTATCCCGGCAATGATGTGCATAGATCCCAAAGAGAAGGAGAGTTAGTGCACTTTTCATCTTGGTGAAAGAGGTGCTAGGACTGAGGAGGTTACTGGGCCCAAAGCTCTCATTCCTTGCTGTCTACAGAAGAATTCTGCAGGAGACTGGACAGGGTGATGGCTGAAAGGGCAGCCTCACTGGCCGGGCTGAAGCCTGCCTGTCATTTCTCACCTCATTATGTGATGGAATAGTGATAAACCACTCTGCTGAGCTGTGATGAGGATCAAACGAGCTCATATATGCAAGGATGTGCCCAGTGGTCCAGAAGAAGCACTAAGTATTAGTTCAGGATTCCTGCCCTCCAGTAAATGTCAGCCGCAGTGTGAGGAACGTACCCATTTCTTTACTAGACATTTCCACCTGAAATCCCCAGAGGCACTTAAAACTCAATCTGTTCAAAGCTGCAGTCATCATTTTTCCCCAGACCCTTGCCCTTGTACGGTATTCCTAGATTTCATGAATGGCACCTGTCAACCAGGCGCTCAGACCAGAAACCCGGCCGAGGCAGACTCTCCCTCCTGCCCTCCAGAGACCACAGCTATTCAATTTAGCTCTTCAGAATTTCACTAGTCTGTCTCGTCTTCCCGTCCTGCTGTTGTTGCCTCAGCTCAGGCCCTTTTTATCTCTTGCCCGGTCTATGCAGTAGTCTCCTGACCTTGTAGACACCAAGCTCAGTCTGGCCCCCACCCTCAGCCCGCTCTCCACAGGTTGCCACAGGGACCGTTCTGAAACATAAACCCGATAGTCTCTCTCCACCTGGGGACCTTACCCTGACTCCCCACTGCTCACAAGGAAGTCCAGACTCCACAGCATGGCTCAGGAGCACCTTC
Organism: Scalopus aquaticus; assembly: GCA_004024925.1. Classification (NCBI taxonomy): domain Eukaryota; kingdom Metazoa; phylum Chordata; class Mammalia; order Eulipotyphla; family Talpidae; genus Scalopus; species Scalopus aquaticus. The sequence goes on along the minus strand of PVIJ01020379.1, from coordinate 17,215 downwards.
GGGATCTGGCCCTGACCGTCTCTCCTCCTACCTTTACATCCTTCATCCCAGCCCATCCAAGGCAGAGGTGGTTCCCAGAGTTCTGGGGAGCTGAGGCTCCATGTCTCTGCTTCACCACCCTGTATGCCACGGGTGCTCGTCACCCAGGCCCTTCCTCATCTGTCCGATCTTATCTCAAGAATCCCTTCTCTTTGACACCACCCCTGGCCACCCCTTCCCCTCAGGTAAAATAGACCATTTCCTGTTCTCACTGCGAGTATCTACATTCCCACTCTAGCACTGATAATAACTTCTAATGCCTTTGACATGACTTGTTTTCCTACTGGGTAATAAACCGTACACCAGAGACCAAGGTTGACTGGTCCCTCTAGTTGTCGCCCCAGGCCAGGGCCACTGTCCCTAGTTCATGCCAGTGAACACCTGTCCGTGTGCGTGTAAGAGCTGCGAGAGCCACACATTTATAACATTCCTTGAGCATTCACTATCAAAGTGGGTTTACGTATATGCTCTCATTTAGCTTCCAACAACACATGAATGAGGTACTATTATTATTCCCGTTTTACCAGGACAGAGATGAGTTAAATAACCCACTATGAAGGTTATTTAATATCAGAGCTGTGAAGTAGCATAGGATGGAAGCTTTACCCCAGGTGGACTACTCTCTCAGGCCTCCACTCCTACCTAGTAAGTCAAACCCCTGAGTGCAAAGGAAATATTTACAGTTTTTCACAAAGATTCGTTTCTAGGGAATGGACCTTATAGGAACTCGAAAAGTTTAGCCCTTGAAGCTGAAGAGGCTCCTGACTGGAAAGTTTGTAAAGACAATAGAAGTGTGTGGTTTGTAAGTGCTTTTTGAAAGGTATTTTGGACTTAAAGTGACACAACCAGGTCACGGAAAATTCTTTACAATTTATTACTCTCCAGTTTTCATGTTTCAGGAAAAGCCAGCAGAACTGTTCCAGAGTACATATTAAACTGTCTGCCTAATTTACCCTCTCAAACTTCTTTTTTGGCCTTGTGCAATCCCGGTATGAAAAGGGCATTGTGTCATAATTTATTATACAACTCAAACCCGCCTTGCCGTTTCTTCACTCAGTCTCTAAAACATTAGACCCAGCCTGGTGCAGAAGCCACAAACCCCAGGTGTGAACACCCCCTTGAGAACTCCAGGCACAGTGAATTTACACCTTCAGGGAAAGCCAGTTGTTCCTCTGGAATTTGAGGTGATTTTTTTTCCTCCACACTGAGCCAGGAAATTATTCAGAGTATGTTTGTGATCTGCTTATCTCTCCCCACTCCGCCACACTCTCATCTCACAGACTGGAACGCTAAGTCCACTAAGCTGTCGAGGTGCCGAAGGACTTCTGAAATGCCATCCTCGCACCAACACAATCTGCTGTCACTTGCTTTCATTTCAGACAGCTCCCTGGAGGAGCTGAAGTTATTTCCTTTTTAACTTAGTAAAATTCGGCATTATACTTAATACTTTAGCAATATACTTAAAAAATGTATGGCATAAAAGATTCTTTTGGATCAGATAGGTGTCTCAAGGCTGCCCCACTGTCCCCCCTCCCAAAAAAAAAGTGGATTTTGTTGGTTTTTGTTTTTTTTTTTAACCAGTTTGGATACTAGAAAATTTCCTGGAGCAGCAAAATTCTTTATTAGTATCAATTCTCTGAATTAAATTTTGCCTATTGATTCTAACTTTGTAAAAAAAAAAAAAAGTAGAAAGAAGGAAATTAGCATTTGCATGCATTTGTGATGTGTTGGGCACTGTGTTAAACTTACGTCATTTAGTCCTCATCATAAACATCAAGGCAGGTAATGTAACCTCCATCTGAGCAAGAAAAAATTGACACTCACCAGGGCCACATCACTTACCCAAGACGGGTTGAAACCCAGAGCTACCATGTTCCCAACTCTGTCCTTCCCCAGCCTCCACCATAGACAGGTCTCTACAAATCCAAGTTCACTTGTTTTAGACAAGGAAACTGTACTGCAGTCAACTCTACCACTCTCAGAGAAATTTTTTAGCTCTATTCCTTCCGCAGATAAGGTCCTCACATTAAATTTGCAGCCTTAGAATAACCCAGTAGTGGACTGAGGAGCCACATGAGGACACAAAATAGCTTTTTCTGCCCAGAGTCCCTTGTTCTCAGCTGAAACCTCTGGCAAGTTCCTGCCAAAGCAAAGAAAATTAGGTGGAGGGAAAGTGAGGCCTTCACCCAAACAGCTAGAAGTGAGTAGAAAGTGTTCAGGGCAGAAAGAGTGTGGGTAAACTCTTTTGAGAGGTCGGAAGTGGAAGAGATTTCACTATGCTTTGAGGTGAAGAGAGATTTGGGAACGTTTCAGGGAGGAAATAGCATTAAGCAGAGCCTTGGCCTTGAAGGATGGGGGAACATTCATTTCAAGCAAAAAGGAAACTGTGAACAAAGACACAGAGGCAGGAAAGTGAGGACATTGGTGGGAAACAGGATATTAATAGTGCTCTATTATCAACAACCTTGTTCTTCATAACAGCACTGTGGCTCAGGCATCTGGCCTAAGACAGGGGCATTTCATAGCCAAGTGTATGACAGTCGTCTGTTGCGGGAGGGACAGTCTCTCAAATGTCAGGGCACATCTGGAAATACTCCCCTTTGAATGGTATTATATACTTGCATAGAAGCAGTCGTGTCAACAAACATCGATTTTAAGATCCTGTTTCATTTTGCTTCTGCAGAAGGAAACGCCACTTGCCAATGCCGCATTCTGGGCAGCAAGGAGAGGAAACCTGGCGCTGCTCAGGCTGTTGCTGAACAGCGGCCGGGTGGACGTGGACTGCAGAGACAGTGTATGGACGGATTCAGTGTGTATATGCATGCCAAGAGTGCGCCGTTTCCCCCACTGGCATGAGAACGCCTCACGAATACATTTCCCTTTACAATGCTTATTTCCTTTCTTGTGTGTTGGCTTGCTTTATCCCTTTCAAAGAGCCCATGGTACCATGGTGAACTTGGATACCTATCAGGAAAACAGTTGCATGCATCAAACAAAAGGTGGCCTCTAAAGAGAGAGAGGCACTTCATTGGGCATCAGAATTGGCAAATTCCAAGGAGAAAGGGGTGTTGAGTCAAAACATTCAAACCAACTGCTTTTGTGAAAAGGTGGAGATAATGTAGAGCAGAACTGGGCTGCTGTGGACTCTGAGGTTTTTGTCCTATAAGGACTAGAGAACTGAGAAATGGAAGCCTCCACCCAGCCTCTTATCCTGTCATTACCTTTGCAAATATCAATATACTAATTGGCAATGAAGGGAAAATTCAAATAGATACTACTGTTCACAGCAAGCGTCCCTAGAGAAAGCGCTCCCTCCCTCTGAGGTGGTGATTTCCTGTGGGACGTCCCTGCATCTCTGGGAACAAAGAGGACCTCAGGGAGGGAGGGGCTCTTCTGATTTGGGGATTTAAATAAAAATGTTTTCAAAGGTGCCTTATTGTTTTCCTGAAAACAGGGTGAACCATTTCCAGCTTTTGCACACATTTGGTGAGATCAGCCAGAAGACAGAATGAGATGTGAGTTGCCCACTGGGGGCACCTCCAGATCCAGTCCTGTCGTGCCACTTGCTCTGTGTCCCGGAGCCTGAACTGAAGGGTCTTCCCGCTGGGGACTCCCTTCCCGCTGGCTTCCAGTTAGGTTTCTCCTGTGGGAACATTGGCGGGAATCCCATGGGAAGCAGGGACATTGGGGAGCCCAGTGGCCTCCCCCAGTACCTCCCTCCCTCTCCATCCCAGGAACCACTGCCTCCCCTCGGCTGTGCCTTTGGGCCTGGTCCTGCTGTGGAGTCCCACTGGTCTAGCTCCAGGTCCTACCTGTTCTTTGTAGGTGCCCTCCAGCCAGAACACAGCTTTGTAAAGTGATGTCTGGATTAAACTTTCTTTAATGTGAATGTGCCATCTGCTCCGTGCCAGGACCTAGATGGGGTCTTGAGCATGTGTGAACTGGTCATCCTGGTTTACTTGGATGTTAGTGGCTCCCCGTGCACACTGGAATAGGGTTACCAGTTGTGGTCTCACCCACAGGCCACTGCATGACCACTTTTCCCCTTTGTCTTGAAGTCTTCCCCTTTGCAGACTCCCATATGACCTCTACCTGGCTTCCAGCTTCCCAGGGCAACCTCACAGTACCACACACATCCTGCCTCCCAGATAGCACCCCACATGCTCTGCCTTCTCATGCTTTCCCCTTCCCCAGCGGAAGTCCCCTGTCCTGCTCTCTCCTACCCCTTCAGCACTCACACGCTGTCCTTCTGCTACGTGACCGGTAACTACCTTGGTTTAAAATTTGCTTCTACCAATAGATATTGATACATTTCTAGAAGGTTCCTTGTTTACAACAAAAAGTCATTTTCTCGGGGCCTCCCCGGTGGCGCAGCAGTTGGGCGCTGCGCTGTGGAGCTGTTGGCCGCTGGCGATGCCGGTTCGACGCCCAGCCGCGGAGAGTCCCACATGGTGCGGCAGACCTCTCCTGCCTCGCCCGCTGCTCTCCTCAGCAGTGTATCTCTGATCTGCCTGTTCTGCTCCCCACTCTGTCTCTGGTGAACCCTCTCGCCGCCCCGCACCTCTGGCCTGTACCCCAGCTTGTATACATAAATAAATAAAAATTCTTTAAAAAAAAAAAAAAGTCATTTTCTCAGGATCTTTCTGGAGAAGTGACTCCTCAATCCAAAGGAGCAAGTCTACACTTCAGACACCTTGTTGATCTTGAAAGGGCCTCCAAGATTGGGAGTAACTGTGAGGCAGGGGGACATCTGGGAATAACACAAGGGCCTTTGTTCTCACCTCAACATTTCACTGTGTGGGGCAGTGAGGTCTGCCTCCTTGAAATGCCTCCCAATCATGGAGTCTGGTTCCAGGCTGGGTTCTGCATGTGGTGAATGATTCTAGGCTTCAACTCCTGTGAGAGCTGATAGAAGGCGAGAGAGGCCCCAGGGGCTTTTCTGTGGCCACAGTCAAACATTTCCAAGAAATTTCATTGTAGAGAACAAATACATTATCTCTCAGCCACCCACTGCATGGCAAAGCTTTGATTTGCTGACATCCATTCATCTTCCACTCCTAGCTCAATGCTGTCTTCACAAGCTGTAGACATTTTCTGTTTTGCTCCTCACTCTGACACGCATTTGCCACAAATATGTGCAATGGCAAGATTCCCTCAGTCATGTTAGATGTGCGAATATGTGTGTTTCTCTGCCTTGTTCGTTGTGGGCCTCACTGCCTATGGAGCCATTATAGTCTTTGTTCCAAATCAGCTAATTTTAAAGAAACTATTTAATATCAGGCAATGAAATGAACCCATTTTAATCTTTAGAGAATTAAAATTAGCCAAGCTAATGGTTTTTAATAAAAGAATTACTTTTGTGTAGCTTAATATGTAACAGATACCATTTTTATTCTCTATCTCCTTTGTCCCAACCTCTGATTTTTTTCTTGCTCAACCATGATTTAGAATTGAAAAGCAACCTATAAAGAAATATTTTTGTTACTTGTTTTATGCATCTTTCCTTTAAAATAGATGAGCCTGACACTTTGTATTTTCTTTTTTAAACATCCAAATTAGGTGTTTTGTGCTTCCTCTGATTCATGATTGATTTGTACTTTGAGACCAGTATGACCCATGAGAAAAAGTGTTCTCGCCTCTCATGTAAAGGATACATTCATAGCTTCCTAATCAAATTGGCTTTAAGTCAAAAATTTTTCTAGCTGCAATCTAAATAAAACTTCTCACGTTCAAAAAGAAGTAACAACAAGCTTACCCCTCCAATGCTGGAAAATACAGTAGAAGGAGTTCAACTGGATCACGGAAGTACAGCCCATGGGAATGTCTCCATTCCTCCATACACAAAGTATTGTCACATGGGGTAGAAAAAATATAGAGCATTAATAGGAGGCCATTAGCTTTATTTGACTCCACTGCATTTTTTATATATAACAAGCAAGACTTTCCCAAAACTAGCACTGTCATTCACAGAAATCAACAAAAGTCAGAAGATAAACTAACATTTACTGAACTATTGTAACATTATTTTAATTCCCAACACTTATTGAATTAATCTGCCATTACTAAGTACAATGCCTGAACTTCCTCATGTTCCATTTAATTTAATCAGGCAGGTATTTTTAGTCTGTATTAAACTTTCTTTAATGTGAATGTGCCATCTGCTCCATGCCAGGACCCAGATGGGGTCTTAGGTATGTGTGAACTGGTCATCCTGGTTTTACTTGGATGTTAGTGGCTAACCAGCCCAGGTCATACTATCAGCGACCACTCAACTATGCTGATTTCTTAAAAGATCCCCCATATGTGAATAACACAATGCTTCTAGAAGTCACTTACTCCCTTATCTGTACCTAGTGAGTCTTCCGCAGCTGCAGAGCTCTCTGTTTCTTCCTTGTCACCCACTCCTGAAAGGCTGGTCACTAAATATGTAGAGCTGGTGGTTAAGGTTACAATTTTAAGCCCTTGAATATAACTGTAAATTAAATTACAAAAGTCTGCTTGAACTGGAAGGGTCCATATCAGATGGTGTGTCTCAAATCCTTGAATCTTAAAATTGGAGGGATTTTTGGTAATCATCCCATCCAGCCCTTTTTAAAGAGGTAACCGAGCCCCAGAAAGGTGAACTTAGACCACCAGTTAGACCATGGCACCTAAATTATACTCCTATAATCTCTTCTTTCATCGACACTTCAAGACTCAGAAAACCAATTGGTGCCATTTAACTCTTTTTTTTTTGCCTTAATAACAGTATTTTGGTTCAAGAATCATTTAATTGGTCATAAAATGTGATCATTACATCACTGCTGCCTTAAAATGCAGTCACCCTGATTCACTTGGACTGCCTTTCTGAAGGTAATGGAAGTAAGTGAATTTTAAATTGAAATTTTCAACCTCTGCAATTTGTTCATTTGCTTTTCCCTAGCTAGTCTGTATTGTATCTCATGAAGCATTTTTATTACTGCTGGATGTTTGCATTCAGCATAGCAATGGCCTAACTATTTGTCTGTCTCTTCCCCACCCAGCATGGTACCACACTCCTCATGGTGGCTTCTTATGCTGGCCACATAGACTGTGTGAGGGAACTCGTTCTGCAGGGAGCAGACATCAATCTCCAGAGAGAGGTAGGTCAGGTTTTACATGTGACTAGGAATGATCTGGGTGACAGGGACTCCAGGTTTTCACAATAGCAAATTGATAAGAAAGACAAGAGTAATCATTGCTTTTTCCCTACATAACATTAAAAGGCGGATTGAAGACTTTATTCTGCCCACATAAGCCTCAGGAATAACCATTGATTGTATTTCCACTGGACATTTCTCATTGGGCATATGTTACTGGCTGGGGTAACAAATCCTAACCATATTCCATGAATACTCAGACATTTTATCCCAAGCTTAAATCAGTTCTTCCTTCTTTCCTTGGGATGAGATGCTGTAAAAAACAAAACAAAACAAAACAGTTTGTGCTTTTAGAAGGGTTAGGTAACTAACCGTTCTTAATAAGGCTAACTCACTAGGCTATCTCCACCATCTTTGCCAAACCATGTTTTCAAAGGACTCCTCTGGCCATGTATTAAATGAAGTGTCCCCACAAAAGCCATGTGGTCAGTATTAAAATGTGAGCCCTGTTCCCACTCTTCACCCAATGACAATCTTGGGAGTTCAGTCTGGTCAGAGGATCCATCCTTGGTTCAATGTAGAGGAACAGTGGGAGAAGAGGGTATTTTCACATATTTTGGGATTCAGGTCTTAGAGGGCTAGTATATTTCTGAGCAGATCCAGGGCCTGGTAAATTAAACTGCATGGAGACACAGGTCAGCCCTAGAGTGAATCTCACCTATCAGTCCACACTGACTCAGTCCTGAGCTGGACATTCTAAGCCAACTCCAAACCAGACATCAGGGCTTGTTTTTCTGGGTAAGAACATGTAGAACCTCATCTGCAACTGTTTCAGAAAGGACCATTTGTTGACCAAATATTCATTAAGCAATACACCTTCATCTTGCTGGCCAGATGACCACCTCTGATCTGAGCAAATTAAGACTCAACAGGTATAAGGATTGGGTCACAAGTTCCAAGGGAAATCTAGAAGTCTCTCCCATCTCCCATTCTGGGTGTCCCCTGCATCACAGATCGTGGAACAGTGACACAACAGAGAGAATCTGGAGTCTGGTTCTGCATAGCTCCAGGTCAGCAGCATGCCCTGTTGAGAAGAGCAGTACAGAGACTACAGCAAATCTGATCAGTCTTCTCACAAATAGATTCTTCTGAGCTATTTCCAAAACACTGGATAATTGCTTTAGGTCATTTTCACTTCAGCAGCTAATTTTCTTCTGGATGGAAAATGTTTGGACCCATTTAGAATTATAGTCCAAAATTACCCTAATAGGTTTTTTTTTCTCCTCTCTGCTTTACAGTCTTTGTTTATTTTAACTTTAAAGATAGGTTTTCTCTAATAAAATCAATATGATCCAAATCTGTTTACTTAAAAACATGATTCTGAAGGCCAAATTCAATATACACAAAAATCTCTTCAAAACAACGAAGAAAAGCTGGGAGAAGAGAAATGTTTGGTTTCCAACCACTGCGTGGTTTTTATAGTTTTATTTTTTTTTAATCTGTTTGGTTCCAAATTGCTCAGTTAGTACTCTTGGAGATGAAAACTATTATTAATTGAACACAATAGCCCTTGGGGACTTACCAAAATGTACCCAGTCTTGAGGTAACCTGTGTGTTTCAAATGATGTTGTTATATAAGTTCCTGTTGGTTCCCTGAATTTCTGGAGGCCTTGCCATTCTCAGGCAGTAGAGCAGCTAAGCCAAAGAGAGATTCCTACCCTACCTCCCCTATTCTGGAAGCTGGGCATGTCTAATAGTGTTGTACAACTTACTGTTACACCAGACTTCTACCTTGGTTCATTTGTAATCCATTAGTGATATCAGAATACAGATCTTCCTCTACTTATGATAGGGTTACATCCTAGTAAACCCATCATAAGTTGAAAATATCTTAAGTCGAAAATGCTTAATTTACCGTACATCCTAACTTAGTCTAGCCAATCTTAACTGCGCTCGGAACATTTACATTAGTCAGCAGTTGGGTAAAATCATCTAACACAAAGCCTATTTTGTAAGCAAGTGTTGAGTACCTTGTATAATTTAGTGAATACTGTACAAAAATCAGAAAGCCCTAATTCCATATTCAAAGTATGATTTACATTGAATGCATGTCACTTTTGCACCATCATAAAGTTGAAAGATCATTAAAAATCAAACTATTGTAAGTCGGGGGCTGTCTGTATGTGTTTCCTGCAAAAGAACCTGCCATTGTTTTTTGAGGGGTTGGACATCTAGACACAGAGGACTTGCTAGAAAGACAAACTGGCAGCTAACAGTCCTAAACTCCAGCAATATCAGCTAAGTAAAACTCACAGGCAGAGGAAGCTGCACGTGCACGTGACGCTCCGGGCTTCAGTACTACAGCACACACACGTAAGGCCTTTATTCACGTCCTAGGCTGAAGTCTAGCCCATATTGTTTACAGAATGTGGCATTACAGAAAGAAAAAGAAAAATATCGAATGGTTTCACTTATAACAGGACTATAGGGAGGCTGGGTGGGAGAGAGACACTCAGCTGTGGAGGGGGTGGGGGGAGGGGAGGATAATGGCACAAAATGGAAGAGAGGAGAATACAGGGGACCATGGAGATGGATCACGGGTGAATTGGTGGTGGGCTGCCCAAGGGGAATACAAAATGTAAAAGACATAAATAACAATAAAAAATAAATAAATAGACAAAAAAAAAAAAGAATGTGGCATTAATGTGAACATTGATTAATAGTATACATCTTCCAAAATTGGTTTGTTATTGTAAACATGATTTTTGTAACTAACATATCAAAAAAATCTTAATTTTTAATGTCTAATAAGAAGGTCAGAGTTTTCCTGTTCTAGCCAAGTTTCTTTATTCAAGTCTGGTTATGTGTTAAGCATCCTCCACTGTAAGAAAGAAATGAGAGGATGCTTCCCACTTATTTCTCTGGCAACCAAGGAGAAATTCACTCCTGCATTGCACTGCAGAAGGACTTTATGAATGGACATAGCTATACCTGTGCTTCCTGGGCTAATATGATTGGGAGAACAGCGTGAGATAGATGGTCAAGTCTGGGAAGGTATTAGCATACTCCTGCCCAAGGGTAAACCTCAGTGCTCATGTAACACACACACACACTCATAAAAGCAAGCCTCAGAGTGATCAGTAATCCTTAGGACATGCTCTTCCTAGCTAAGTTTTCCTAATATCTTGTCAATTCTCTGAAAAAAGATTATAATCAGTTCAAATGTAGCTCCTTTCTAGGCAAGAAGGTTTATATGCAAAGATACTGTTTTTGATTTGTTTACAAATATATAAATTAAAGATAATGCAAATATATTCAAGGATGTATATATACAAATATATATGTGTGTGTCTGTGTGTGTGTGTGTGTGTGTATATGTAGTGTAACCAAATGTTTTTTAAAAACTCTTTCTATCTCCCAGTCAGGTACAACTGCTCTCTTCTTCGCTGCTCAGCAAGGCCACAATGATGTTGTGAGATTTCTCTTTGAATTTGGGGCATCTACTGAATTTAGGACCAAAGTAAGAGAACTTTCTTGATTTTCACACCCTGTGAAAAAATTTCTGTGCTCATGACAGTGTGTCTTCATCTGTGGTGCGAATTTGTGCTTCACCTTTCACAAGATAACTTGCAATGGTTCAATGGTAGGCCTAAGATTTCAATTCAAAACATGATATTTTTACTCTACGCTCCTCAATTGGAGGATTTTGCACAGAATTACTGCTAGCTTTTTACTCTAGGATGCTAGGTTTTGCTATCAGAATGGACACAGCAGCAGATGCTTTATGGCTTTTCCCTTTTTATGTGTTTTTTTTCCCACTTCGAGGTTAATCGAAGGACTATAATAGGAATTGTCAGAAGTATTAAGCTGATCCTAGTGAATCCGAGAGTTTTTCCAAGAGGGTGATTTCACAGGCAATTTACTTTCTGAGATGTCCTTGCTGAAATACCTGATGTATGGTTACAGTTTGTATAGTTGGGTGAGGAATTGTGTTTTTTCCTTTAAAGATGTCACTGATTCTTTATATTTGTCATGTGGATAAGAAATCTGAGTCTGCACCAGCATAACTTTTGTGTTCACAACATGAGCTTACATGATAATGTTTTGTAGTACGAGAGTTTGAACTGCTGTAACATTTTTGTAAATGTGAACTAATTTCTGGCCTAATCATAACAAAAATTTCTGAAAATTTGCTTTAGTTGGAAACTTTTAGGTCTTCTAATTCATTGTATATGATATTTCAATATTAAGGGAATTTCCAATGGTTTATGTTGTTGCTGTTGTTCTGTTAAAATACTATTTAGTAGATCTGAATTTCAAATAGGGTTTCTGTCTTCTGAAAATTACTTTGGACTGTGTCCATGCCACTGAATATGCTGAATATAACATATACAGCAGTTCAAAACAGACCCCTATCTATTTTATATTAACTATCATTTTACCTTTCATTATGAAAGTGATACAACTAAAAATAGAAAACAAAGTCCTATAAACTAAACTTTAAACTAAGTGAAAACAGTCATGTGTGTCCATATGGCTGCTTCAGTCTTCTTGGCTAACAGGTTAATGCCGGCTTAAAGTCTTTGTACATGAGCCAGTTGTGCTGTCGCAGAAATCCATGGAACATGGGGCCCACGGGGAGCAATTCCATATGTTTCCATTAGGTCAACTGCAGGTGTCCCAGATTTTTCCATGGGAAGAAGAGAATGTGGAGAGGCTTTGAGTTTTAATATGATCCTCTCATCAATACTGACTTTGTTCTCCTTGTTATTAAATCTGATCCCACAAAAATGTGTTTTTGAAGATAAAAAGTATCAGCTCTTTTATGACAGGCATATTTTATCTATTCTCTTACCTCATTGAGCAAAGAACTGGGAAAACTGACAGAACAAAACATGAAAATGTTGGCACTCATTGCTGCTATGAAGCAAAACCTTGATTCCCCACCATCACCACCAGCCTCACCCTTCAGTCTCTTTCCTCCACTTTCCATCTTTCAAAATACAGCGCATGCGCCCTCTCCCTCTACACGGTGGTCTTCCCTTAGTGAAGCCTTACTCAGCAGTGCACATAACCCACATCTCACCTGTCTGTGAGCCCAGGCACTTTTATTGCAGTGTGTTCCCAAATGAAGCTCCCCCGTGTGCCACACTCCCCTCCTGACTAGTCAGAGGCCTATTTCTGAGTGTCACCCCAGACCCACTGAATCAGGCCCCTGATGGTAGGTCTCCAAGGGTAAGCATTTTGAATGAAAACTCTACACTCAAACTTAGAAACCACATTACCTTATATTTATGCCTTATATTTATGATTTGTTCTTTAGAACCAAATTACATGTTCTTGCATTATTTTTAATTAGCTCAAATGTCCACATACCAGTGCATCGAGCCAAACAAACTACACAGTAATCCTAGATGGGAAAAGATAATGCCTCAATTGCAGCACCAGAGAAAAACCATTAAGAGTCTCAGTTGACCACAAACTCAATGAGTCAGTAGTGTGATGTGGTTGGCATAAAAGCTAATTCTAATTTAGGCTGCAGAGATTAAAGTAGGGGAGTGCTCCACTCTACATCAGACTACATCTACTTTACATTATTCTGTTTGGTTCTAGGGCCCACATTTTAAATGAGACCTGGGTAAATTGGCACATGTTCAAAGGAAATGCTAAGGAGGATAGTAAGAGGCACATGGAATATGGTGTCCTTATCTGCTCTTTTAGTGGATGCAGGTTTTGTTCCATGAAGGCAATGATCCCAGAAAGTTACCCATGAAAGCACCTTAACCTCTCTGAGTAGCATGACCAGGAGAAACCACTGGTTTTCAGGAGAAAACCAAAAGCCACGGGAGACCATTCTGCTAATTCCAAAATAGAACATGCCTGATACAGTCTTTCTGTTCTTTGTTTCCTTTATTGAGAAGTAAGTGGTTGACTGCATTTGACACTAGAGATTTCTAAGTTAATCATAATAACTGAACCGAGCTACTATAATGTCTCTCAAGCAAGTCATCCAAGTTTACAACATAATAATGTGCTTAAGATGAACTCTGTCACGATTATGAAGAAAATTAGAAGGGAGGAAAGGAAAAGTGGATTTGCTTTCCTCTATGGGAAATTCTTCTCTGGAGTCCTTGCTGTGTGAGGCACACCTGCCAGGTAAAGTTTGGGCCTGCACTGTCTAACGTGTTCACCCTGTGCTTGTCCGTAGGACGGAGGCACCGCCCTGTTGGCTGCCAGTCAGTACGGGCACATGCGGGTGGTAGACACCTTGCTGAAGCACGGGGCCAACATCCACGACCAACTTTATGTGAGTGCACTTCAAAGGACGTTAGATGGAGACTTGCTCTTTCCCTCATCACTCATATCCTTGCGATCTAAATTAAAATGGCAGAAATGCCAGCTTGAAAAACATTTTAATTTATAGTAGGATTTTAATCTGAGACACCAAGGAAAAAAGAACTTTTTCTTTTTTCCAGAAAATTGTATTTGCCCATCTTTTATATCTCTCGTACATATAAGATATTTCATGTACCTGTGCCATTAGGATCCTCAAATATCATGTGCTATATACATTTCCATAACATCACTGCATATGGGCTTGCTGAAGACCAAAGTAAATTTCTGTTGTGGAGTTATTTGCAAGGAAGCGCACACAAAAAAAGAGAAATCGAATTATTTGGAAGAGAAATGAGGTCGGGTGGGTGAAGACCTGAGAGATCCATACACACAGTTGACATTTGACAGACATCTACTGCCAGTGTGGGTCTGTTTGCTGCTAATTGGCAATTAGCACATTACCTAAGGGCTCCTTTAATTGATTGTGACTACAGTTCCATAGGATTTATGGCAAATGATATTCCAGTTTTGTAGGAAAAAATAAAATATGGAGAGATAAAGTGACTTGAGAGAGTCACAGGTGAAAAGTGGAAGAATTCCTACTTTCAGTTACCCAGGTACCACAGTTTAGGGCGTCCTACTCCTGGACACCAACCCTCATGCCTAGGGCACTGTGTTTTTGAAAACATGTAATGAGATGCGTAGGTGTGAACTTTTCCATTTCAACACCCTTTCCAGAGTTTACACAGTTAACTCTGACAAATCACAGACCTCTCTGAAGTATATAGCAACTAGCATTCACCTTTGTACTGCAAAATCTGTTGAAGTAGAATGACCAGCCTACTTGATTATGGTCTAAAAGACAGATTCTCAACTCTGACTGCCCATTAGAATCACTCTTAAAAATACTACTTACTGGGGCCTCCCTGGTGGTGCAACAGATTAAGCGCAGCACTGTGGAGCTGTTGGTAGCTGTGGCTGATTTTGATGCCTGGCCTGGGAGATTCCCACATGGCGCAGCAGACCTCTCCTGTCTCACCTGCTGCTCCCCTCAGCAGTGTATTTCAGTCCGTCTGCCTGTTCTGCTCCCCACTCTGTCTCTGGTGAATCTTCTCACCCCCCACCCCAGGCTATAATCCAGCTCTTGTATGCATAAATCAATTTTAAAAAATGTAAACTTTGGGGAAAGCCCATCCCCATAGAAAATTCCTCTCTGTTATAAAGTGACTCAGGAACTTTCATGCACCAAAACTTCCATTTTATGTTAAAACTTTTACCCTTACCCAAACAGTCCAAATGTGAGTGTTTCCATTTATATTGAAACATTGGGCATACCAGTCAATTAACTCTAAAAACTTCCAGGAAGAGTAATTTTAATGCACTGTAAAAGTTCCAATGCATGGATATCCATTTTAGGAAATTCCTGTGAGTTATCAGCTATAAGGCATGACAGGCTTCCTGTAGCAACAGAGTAAAGAACAGCTGAAAATTTTATCACCATATCAAACATCTGCTTAAAAGTCTGTACTGGCTGATGCATTTTTAATGATTGCCTCAAGGGGTGTCCAGCAGCTCAGCTGCCACCCACTGGAAATCCAGCCCTCTCCACCTGATTGGACTGGCAGGGAAAGCAGCTTGTTATTTTTGCTTGTGGTTAGTGTTTCTGATGGCAAGGGTGGTAATTAGTTAGGATAGCTAGGTGTTTTCCACTAGAATGTCCTCGGTTTTCCACTGCAGTTTAAGAACAATGAAGTTGCCTATATCCCTTAAATGCCGTCTATGTGTGTGAACATCTGGAGTGGACTCGTGCTCTCAACTGACCCATGTATTTGCCGAAATTACCTAAAGGCACATCTGCCAGGAAATAAGAAAACCCCAGAAGACATAGACTCACAACTAAAAAGAAAATTAGAGAACAAGCACTTACATGGGGTTTTTATATAGGATGACTCAGCTGTGTTTACAGCGGTGTTGGTGTCTGCTAGGCTGGCAGGAACGTGTCCAGGGACACTCTTTCTAGTGTAGTTACTCATGGACATCTTGTGTTTTGAAGCTTGAGGAAACTGCATGTTAGTGGGACACAGATAAAGCATGCAAAATAGATGTTGGGGATTTTTTTGCATTTTTACTAACAGACTTACTTGTGTCTAACTAACTTATAGCTCTTGATTGACTAAAGGGTTGAAATGAAAAATTGCGTTAAATATATGCATTTTAAATCTAATTAAAAGGGGAATGACTGAGAACGTGCAACAAAAGCAGGTAGCTAATGAGAAAGAAGTCTATGTAGATGAGAAAAATTATGACTGGCTCTTTGAAAAACTTGGGTATGACTGCCACCTGGATTATCATAAGCTCTATTATCAAGATTTTGTAGCATGAACAGTCATTAGGTGTGTTATAACATATCCTTATAAAACTATTTTAAACTACTTTTCAGCCTGACTTACCATGCATGATATTTTTAGAATCATTCTCAAAGAATAAAACACTAACCATTCATGGGATGAGGGGAAGGGATAAGAATGGAAGATTGTATTAAATGTATGTTTTTTTCATCTAAAGTCTTTTAAGATAGATGTGAAAGGTGATTCTTTAATACCTTCAATTTGATGTCTTTCAGGATGGAGCCACTGCCCTCTTCCTAGCTGCCCAGGGTGGTTACTTGGATGTTATTCGCTTATTACTGTCTTCAGGAGCAAAAGTCAACCAGCCAAGGCAGGTAATGTCCGAGCATGGGGAGCAGGGGTCCGGGGGACCTAAGATCCTGCAGCAGCACCTACAGAAGAGAACCTGTAAGCTCTGCGCCTCCTTGAAACCCTGTAATGGGAAGTTAATCTTTGACTAGGTTTCTCCTGCTCTTTGCTTTGGACTCAGCCTAAAGTCTATGAAATCAAGCTGACTTCACCACTTACTATCTTTAAAATCTGGGTGTTTGGTGTCTGGGGCCACGTACACACTCTGCCACCTCCTATTCAAATAAATTATGGCTGCACTGAAATAATGCGAGTAGGCTAGACAGGGCACTGGGTAAATAGAGACTGGTGAGGGCGTCTTACCCCGCCCGCCCTGCCCCATACATTGGCGGATCCCTTACCCCACTTCCATCAAGCCAGAGATACTGGGAATCATTAGCAGGATCTGCAACTTCATCTCCCACTTATAATGCTATTGGTATTAAGACCTCATTTACTAACATCAGACTAATAAATATTTTCTTGCTGGCCCTTAAAGGACAACAGCTTAAAGTTAATGCAGGTCACATGCAAATGTAAGGCATTATAATCAGTTTCTCTTATATAGGAACTGTTTTTGCATCAGTTCGTTTTTACAAAACATTTCAGATTAAGGTAACGTAAAGGTAGTTTTCTAGGGAAAAGTCCAGTTGACTTCTTACAGTAAATGACCCCCAGACAGACCTCCTCTGTAAGCTGGCCTGCTCTGGGAATGCCTGGCTATTCATGAAATGAATAGCTGTAGGAACCTTATGGGTGCTCTGAGCTTTGAACACAGGCTTCATCAGTCTTTGAAGTCCAAGTGCATGAGGAACCTGAGCAAAGAAAGAGACTTTGGGCAAAGTAGTTTGAGGTCAGGAATCCTGAGCTCCAGACCCAGCTCTGCCAATAACCAGCTGTGTAGATCTGAACCAGTGAATCAGCCTCTCTGGACCTCTCTTACCCATCTGAAACTTAGGGATCACTACACGTTCCCAAATGTTTGAT
>PVIJ01020378.1:0-21064 GCA_004024925.1 Scalopus aquaticus | reverse complement strand
CCCCTGCCGTGTCCAGCTGGCCACTAACCAGCGGTCGGTCGTGTGGTGGGACCGACGGGTGGAGGGGCCCACGGGGAGGGGCAGCTTTGGCTCTGGGCTGTCACAGCCCCACAGCGCCTGGCAGAGACACGCCTTGAAAGGCCCGGCCATCAGCGCCCGCAGAGAGCCAGACTCGAGGGCACGGGCCCTCCCGCGCCCGAGGCTGCCCGTGTCCAGCGGCCGGTGTCCCCGAGAGGCAGGGTCCCTGCTACCCCAGGGCACCTTCCCCGCTGGGCCGGAGGCCTTGGGGACGGCGCTGCGTTCCGGGAAGTGCCATGCTGGGGGGCCGCGCCCTGCGCAGCGGCGGGCCGGGCGGGGCTGCGGGCACTGCGGGCGCTGCGGGCAGCGGCCACCAGGGTCGGCGCCGGGCCTGCTGGCCGGCCAGGCCCTCAGAGGGCAGTCAGCCTCCCACAGCGCCCTGCTGTTCAGGACGGGCGATAAGATCAGGCCACATGTTTCTGCCCCCAGTCGTGCCGGGTGTACCAGGAGCCCCGGCGAGCTCTGCCGCTCGCAGAGGAGCTGTTGTGCTCCCTCCCCGCCTCGCAGGCAGCTCTACAGGGGCAGGGGAAGCCGCAAATGCAGAGAATTCGAGTCAGCTCCACCGAGCTCCCTCCTCGCTGACGACTGTTCCCGGGGTGGGGAGAGGCTGACGGCCTCGAGGGGCGCCTGGCCGCCTCGCACAGCCTTGCTGTCTCCGCTCGAAGGTGCCCAGCAGCCGGCCCCGGCGGCCCCGGGCCTGAGGGACAGGCCCGTGGAGCGGCACAGAGACAGGCAAGTGGGACAGGAACCGCGTGTGCGAGAGGCCTCGGTGGGGCGCCCCGTGCATGGGGCAGCACGCCTCGGGGTGGGAGCCCCCGCGGCCACCAGCCCTGGCGCCTGCTCTCCGCAGTGGCCATGCAGCGAAGGGTTAACAGAGACGTTGTGGCGAAGCCCCGCCTTCCCGTGAGGCCGGACTCCCGGCCCCTCTGGGGCTGCCCCGGCCACGGTAACGGCCAGGCCCATCTTCCTGCCGAGACCTCGCGGCCGTGGCCCCCAGCCCCAGCCGTCCGGTGCCCGGCGGCGTCCTCGGCCTGTCACAGCCCTCGCGGGGGCTGGGGGCACGTGCCTTGGAGAAGGCCGAGCTCAAGGGGGGCCCGCGCCCGTCCTCGCAGCCTGCTTGCCCTCAGCTGACGCCAAGCAGCGGCCACTGCATTTGGAAATGGGGCGTCCGCCTGGCACGGCCCGGGCCCTGCAGAGCCCACCTTCCGAAAGGTGGGGGGCTGTGTGTTTTGCTAGAATGCGCGCCAGAGCAGGGCCGAGCCCGTTCCCAGCTGTGTTTTCAGGCCATTTCCTGGGAAAGAGCCATTTCCCCGGTGCCCAGCGGTGTTTTCCTTCTGGGAACAGTGTGGCCCTCGGGCGGCTGTGTCGGAGCCCCGGCGCCCGAGGCAGGTCAGAGCTGACCGCGTGGGGAAGCGCTGCCCTTCCCTGGCGTCTCGGCTGCCTGCCGCTGCACGCGAGCCCGTTCCGTGGGGCAGCACCAGGCCCCCTCGCACCTGACTCACCTGAGCGCCCACAGAGCCCCCAGACCGTCAGGGAGGACATGCGCGCCCGCCCGCCCAGATCCCCAGCCCTGGCCCCCGCCCAGGAACCACAGCCCGACACCCCCGTATGCGATACGGGCCCTCAAAGACGGCGAAAAGAAAACACTTTTTATTTACAGGAAACCTAGGACGTTAACTTGAAAGAGTATTTTTTTTTAAGATTTCATCACGAATTCCCTGAAGTTTGAGAAATATTTTAGTTTATGTACAGTAATTCCCGTTACATTAAGTTATCTCAAATGCTGTTTGATTTTTAAATATTTTTGTTCCCTAATATTTTGATGGAATATTTTATCTTCCCATCAACATAAAATGCCAGAAAGGTCAAGATACAAGTCACAGCTTTAAAAAGGCAGCGGACAGAATCCCGGAACGGCGGGGGCCCCGTGTCCTGCCCCCCCCGCTGGGGCTGGGGGCTGCAAGGGCGGCCGCACCCAGGCCGGCCTGGGGCAGGGCGGCTCACTGGGCAGCGCCTGCCGGCCCCAGCTCAGTTCCACCGGCCGAGGGGATCGGACTGGGGTCCCAGTGGCGCAGCCAGCACCTTTGTCAGAACTGGCCCCCGAGACGCTGTCCGGCTTCCTCTCCGAATGAGTTTTCTTTGAAAGTGGCTTCGTGCCCTGGAGATCAGCCTTTGTTTAATCTAACTTTATAAAAGTTTTATCTCCCTCACGGAGAAGCCTTTTAAAACTAGAGATTAACATGTCACGCGTGCTATTTACATTAAGATCGATTCTCTCTCATGGCGGTGGGTTAACATAAATAAAACCGCCGCTGTCAGGAGCGCAGAGGCGGGGACCCCCCCCCCCCCCCGTTCCCATCTGTCCAACTGACTGGAGAGAGGGAAAGTCTTCCTGTGGGAAATGAGGCTTGATGATGGCGCTGCCTGCATAAAAAGCAGTTTTTGGGAGAATTATATATAGTCTTGAAGAACCATATTGGAGTCATAACGAATAGTTATGCATAAAAGGAAATGGTGTTTGCATCCGAGGGTATAAAAAGACCCCAGGCCTGGTCCCTCTGGGGCTCTAAGTATAGCCGTCTCCCCGACCTCTGAGGTGCGCCCCGGCCACCCTTCCCTCAGCCCTGTCTCTTCGCTGCTGCTCAGCTAATGCCCGGGTCCCCCCAACATCCCATGTCAGAGGAAGGGGCCAAATTCAAAAAGGGCTGAACAAAGAAATGCAGGGACAGCCACAGCCCCGTTAAAGCCCCTGGCTCCTGGCCTCTGTCTCTCAAAAAAGAAAAACTTCCCTAATATTTTTTGAAAGCCCTGAAACTATTCTAGAAGAATATTTACAGGAAAAATTAATTATTTACTTTCCCCCCAAATCCCGATGCATAATTCAGTGACCTTTGCTATCTGCAGGGAAAAGTCTTGCTTGACTGGAATAAAAATGCAGAGAAGCTGCGGGAGGTGGTGCAGGCAGTCCTCACCTGCGCCCTCTACTGGCCTCCTAGCAGGTGACAGGTAAACCCCGCACCTCAAAACAATGTGAAATTAGGATGTGCGTCGGTAGCTACGAACCCCACAACCCAGAGAGCTTCCATCCAGCCTCTGGTGCAGAGGGCGCTGCACACAGGCCGAGGGGGCGCTGGCCCACACGCATGCACGCACAGCCTCCCTGCAGAACACGCTCTTA
This sequence comes from Scalopus aquaticus, assembly GCA_004024925.1. Classification (NCBI taxonomy): domain Eukaryota; kingdom Metazoa; phylum Chordata; class Mammalia; order Eulipotyphla; family Talpidae; genus Scalopus; species Scalopus aquaticus. The sequence goes on along the minus strand of PVIJ01020378.1, from coordinate 17,808 downwards.
ACACCACGCTGAAGCAGCTTCTCTGGGGCCGGGCCGCGCCCCATGAGCTCGCCTGCTCTCTGGCGACAGGGCGGCCCCAGCAGCTGCGGCAGCTCACCACGCCGCGAGGAGAACTGGTGGCCCACAGCGGGGCCGGGACAACCTCCTGGGCACCCCGGGACCGCACAGCCTTGCCGGTGGGTCTCCCAGACAGGCCGGAGCAAGGGCGGGGGTTGCTTAGATCTGAGTGCTTCCCTCACTCAGAGGGACCAGAAGGGAGGCCCAGCGTCCAGGCAGAGGAAATCGCCGGGCGACAGACACGGAGGACCGTCCTGAGCACCGGGAGGGCGCTGGGCCTCACCCCCCGCCCGGGACCAGGTCCCCAACTGCCGGCTTGGGGGTCTGGGCCTCATCCCGAGGGAACGTGGGTCAGGAGGGTTTCCGCTGGGGGCCGGTGTTGAAAGGCCCGGGCGCTGCCCAGAGGGGCCGGGAGGGGCCGAGGGTAGCCAGGCCCACAGTGCGAGGCCGGGCCCGCATGGACTGGGGTAGCTGGACGCAGCGGGGGCTCCAGGTGTGGGGCTGGGTCGGCAGCAGACTTGGCTCTTCCACCTGAAACAACCCAAAATGCTGGGGTGAGCGCGTCTTACCGGCGTCGTCGAGGCGACAGTGGGGACAGACTGGCCACGCTTAAACAAATCGGAAGCTCAGGCGTCTCCGGGGAAGTCCAGCGGCGCTGCCTGGAAGCACTGGACAGACTGGCCACCCTGCGTGGCGGGGACACAGGCCTGGGCGAGGCGCAGGGCCCAGCTCGGGTCCGGGGAGGCAGCTTCGCCGTCTGCAGGAGAAAGCGAGAAGGCGCCTGCTGCTGTGCGGGGCAGAGGGGGTCCCAGGACCGAGGCGCCGCTCCCCTCTAGCCACAGCGCGGGGACTCAGCACCCCCAGCCTCGGTGTAAGTGCCCCTGAGCCGTCTCACGAGTGCAGACACTCCTGCCGCGGCCTCTGCCTCCGGCGGGCACTGCTGGGGCCTCCGCAGGCCTCGCCCCCGGCGCTGTCTGCCGCCAGCCGGGTGCGCGTGCAGGGAGCTTCTGGACGGGGGCGCCGCCTCAGCAGGGCCCAGCACCATTCTGGACCTGGGCGCCTCGGGCACGGCCTCCTGCACTCGCCGAGGCCGCTCCGCCGGGTAGTGGCAGGTAAACCCCAAGGCCAGCGCCCAGGACAGGTGCCCAGCCCCCAGCCCTGCGCCCTGGCTGGGCCCCCGCAGCCCCAGCGGGCGCCGTCCTGCGTGTGGGCTGGGCGCGGCGGGCGGCTGCGGCGGGTTACGCCCTTCCCCCCACCTGACGGCGGGCTCGGCCCTCTGGCTGCGCGGGCATCGCAAGGCGAAGGTCCTCAGTCGTGTCTCGAAAGGACTCGGGGTGACGCTTGCTGACCTCACCCCAGTTACACGAGCGGGGCTCAGGACCCCCGCGTTCCACCGGCCTGCAGCCGGGCTCCGGACGGGCCGGCCCCCGAGTAGGCACGGCGGAGCGTGCGCTTCTGGAGCGGGGCCTTCCTGCCGTGTGGGGAGAGCGCCTGGGCGGGCAGGCCAGCCCCTCGCTGCGGAACGAAGCCCCCCGGGTGCTGGCCCAGCCGTGGGCCCTGGTTCACGCGCGGCCACGAGCTCTGAGACGAGTCCACGCCAAAGGCTCGTGGGAGAGGGAAATGGGTGGAATTCTCCCCAAACTGGCGTTTCTAGGAAACACTCAGCCAGAGCCGGCAGCTGCTGCTCCCGGTGTCAGCTCCAAACATTTTAGTTGGCAGGAGAAGGTGAGAAAACAGGCTCGGCCCGAAGCCTCGGGAAGCCCTTCCCCAGCTGCACTGGGCCGAGGCTGCCTGTGTCCAGGGCAGGGCGCTGGCGGCCGCCTCTTCTGCCCAGCTCCCCGGCCGCGCCCCGGAGGCCCTTCCTGCTGCCCGGTAACCTCGCAGTCGTCGTGTGCGCGGCCCGGGGCGCGGCCGGCTCTGCAGGGCCAGCTGGGATGGCGTGCAGGGGCCCAGCCCAGGGCCGGGGGGCCACGCTGCGGCGGCCACGGCGGGTTCTGACCAGGCTCCGGGGGTCCACTAAAGCAGCCGCCCGCCCCAGGCCGTGGACGCGGCGCCTCTGGGGCTGCCTCACCGGGCAGCGGCCACGGGCCTCGTGTGCAGGCCCCAGCGTGCGGCGCCCCCACGGCCCTTCCCAGCGAGCGTCCGGTGGTCCTGACCGCAGCCAGGGCCCGGCCCAGCCAGGAGGCCCCTCGGCACCGGGCACCGGGCACCTGCCCGCCGGCCAGCTGCGCCACTCCTCCAAAGCCCCCGGCCCCCGCCCCCCCGCCGGCCCCTCCCCCTCGCGGGTGTCAGCCCTGCTGCGCGACGCCCGAGGTGCTGGCCAGCGGCCTGCCGGGCAGCCGACTGGGCTGCGCTCCGGGGGGCTCCGGGCGCCTGTGTGGGACGCGCCGGCCCGGGGGTCGGGGTCTGGGTCTGGGGGCGTTCGCTCAGTCTCCCGTTGCCGGGCGTGAGGCCCCGCGCGCCCCTGAGCGCCACATGGTTTGCGGCGCGTCTTCGGGACAGCGAGAAATTGGGGGTCTTAGCAAAGTGGTGTCGACGAGCCCCGTACCCCCAGCCGCCGCGGCCCCGCGGGCTCCAAGCTGGGCCGCGGAGAGACGCGTCCGAGGGCTGTGGGGCCGCTGCTGTGGGAGGGCCCGGCCGCCCCCGGCGCCGGCGAGAGCGGCTGCTCCTCACAGGGCGCGGGGCCTCATGCTTGCGGGGGCCGTGTGAGGGCTGCTGGGAGCGGCCCGGCCCGCTGGCCGCCCTCCCCGCGGGCGCTGCCCGCCCCAGGTGGCAGGCGCCGCGCCTGTGTGCCGCGCCCAGCCCCTGGCCCACGCTCAGCCCCCCGACCCCGTGTGCCTCCGTCAGTTTTACCAACGAGGGGGCGCCCAGGCTGCTGGCGTCTTGCCGGCCCCTCCCCAGGCTCCTTGGGAAGGTGCTGCGGACCCCTCGCCGCTCCCCGCTCCCCGCAGGAGCCCGCTGCTGGATGTGCCGCCCCCGCGTGGCCCGTGGAGAGGGGCGGCACGTGCGTCCGCGGGCCCGGTCTGTGCTGTTCCTGGGCCTGCGGGCCCGGAGCCCGGGGTCGCCGCCGCGGCTGTGGTCCGCCCGGCCTGGTCTGCGCCTGTGCGCTCGGCCCTCCCCCGCCGGCGGGCCCGGTCCTCTGGCCCCGAGGGGCTCTGCCCGGCTCTGGTCTGCTGGCCCGTCCTGCCCGAACTGCGCCGCTGCGCCGCAGGGCCTCGGAAGACGCCGCCGGAGTGGAGGCAGCACCCCGGCAGTGAAGGAAGCGGCAACGGGCGGAGTCGCGTGCGCTTCTGCACGGAGGTTTCCTTAGCAGCGGGGCATGTGGATGTGGGCGTCGTGTCCTGGGGGAGTCCTGGGGGGCCGGGACACCTGCGGCCTGTGGGGGCCGGGGCCGCGCGGGGCGCGCTTCGCAGGCTGCGGCCACGCGCTGGGCCCCGCGCCCCCCCACGCGGCGCCTCCTCCGCGAGGCGGCCCCGCCGGCCGGGGCGCTGACACAGGACTGTTTATTTATGTGCCGCGCTTCCTCTCTTTCCTCACATTTTATTGCTGAGGATATTGACATGAAAACAGGATCTGTGTGTGCGGTGAGTTCATCCACTGCCGATTTCCCACCAGAAATTCCAGGCTTTGTGACATCAGGCCGTCTGCTCTGGTGTCAGCTGAGGCGCAGGCATCGGGGGGTGCGCCCCCACCGCAGCGTCTGCAGGCAGGCGAGGCGCGGAAGGGCGGCCAGCGGAAGCGCCAGGGCCTACTGTGCGCCAGGCCCGCCGCGCGGCCGGCCAGCAGCAGCCCGTGGGGACAGCACCCCGGCGCCCTGTGGCCTCGCTCCCCCAATCAGCCCCCGGAGGCCCCGCCAGGCGCCGCTTCTCCCCTGCCCGCGGGGGCCGGCGCCCGTCCGTGCCCATCGCAGAGAATCACCCAGAAGGCGCGTCTGCCGCCGTCGCCGTTTTTACTGTGAATACCCAGAAACTGTCCTGCTCCTTGGCGTTCCCAAAATGACCTTGCTGGGCGCTTTTCTCCCTCAAGAGGTTTCTGCGGTGGAGGGGGGTGGGGCGAGGAGCGAGCTCTGGGGCCTGAAGCAGGGTCGTGGGGTGCGGGGCGGGGGGGTCCCGGCTCAGCCCGTGGTAACCACAGGCGGGCGGAAGGGAGCGGGGCCGGCGGGGGCCCGGCCAGCAGGTCCCTGGGCTCAGCCGCCGCGGCTTCCTCTGACACGCTCCCGTCCAGTTCCTCACGGCGCGTGCTGGACGCCAGGCGTCGGGGCGGCGTCGCCCGTGAGACCCGTGCTGGACACGCCCGAGGGGTCCGGACGGCGTGGGCCCCCCAGGCTGCTGTCCCTGCGTCCCCCACGGGGCTGTCCACGCGTCCTGTGACGGCTGGCCTGAGGCGGAGGCCCGGCCTGGGCAGCACGGTCTGCAGAGCTCACCCCCAGGGCTGCGCTGCCCACCAGGCCTCGCGTCCCCGGGGGCTCCTGGACCCTGGGACCCCGGGACCCGCGCCGCGGGGCTGGCGGGAGGGGCGTCCTGCTGTGCGGAGTGGGGGCTGGCCGTGGCCGTGGGCCTGACGAGGCCCCTGGCGAGAGCCGGCCGCGAGGCGCAGGGGGCAGAGGCGGCCCTGGAGCCGCGCCAGGACCACCTCGTGTGCCCCGCCCCGCGCCGGCCCTCCTGGTGCCCCCGGCCCACAGGCCTGCGTCTCGCCCCCGCCACCGCCGCCGCCTCCATGAAGAAAACGGCAAGTCCGCCGAGCGCCACGGCCTGAAGCCCCAGGCGCCGCCCTGCCCGTCCCCCGTGGCCGCGTCGGGGCTGTGCTGCCCTCACGGGCCTCCCTGTGGCCTCCCGAGGCCTCTCGCCCAGGCCCGTGGCCGTGCGTGTCCGGGCGAGTGTCAGCGCGTTTAAGGGCGCCGGGGGCTCTTTCCGCCTCGCTTCCCCGGGACGGCGGCTGTCCAACTCGCGCTGGCTCCGGGCGGCTGCACGGGCAGGGGACGCCGGGTCGGGTCAGCGGGGAAGGGGCGTGGCCGTTGGGCCGGACGGCACACAGCCCCGAAAGCCACGTTTTCCAGCTAACAGTCGCGTGAAGCCCCCTCCGTGGCGCAGCCCGAGAGCAGCTGCGCCCGTCGGCGGCAGGCCTGTCGCCCCGGCGGTCAGTGGCCTCCACGCGGCCGGGCTGCGACGCCGCCTGGGCTGGATGCCGGCCCCGGGGTTCCCTGTGCTGCAGCCCAGACGCCCTCGTGTCCAGGGCCTGTCTCGGGGCGGGGCCAGCGGCTGGGGCTGCAGCTGGACACAGAGGCCAGTCCGCTCCCCGGAAGGGTCAGCGGTGCTGGGGCGAGTTAGTCCAGCTGGGATGCTGGCCGCGCTCGGGGCGGCAGGCCCGGTGCCCCGCAGCAGAGTGGGGGTCCGGTGGCCGAGGCCCCTGTCCGCTCCCCGGGCCTGCGTGGGGCGGCTGCCGGCCCGGGCAGCTCCATGAGCTGCCCTGACCCGCCCGCGGGGGGCAGAGAACGGGGGTCTCCAGCCGAGCTGGCCTTCCCTCCCGCCGTCCCCGGGGACGCGCACGTGTGCCGCCCGGCCTGGAGCCTCGGCGTGCGCCCCGCAGCAGTGGGCTGCTGGAGTGTCCGCCACGTCCAGGAGGCCGCTCCGGAGCCAGCCTTCCGTGGGGCAGGCCTCAAACGGGAGTGGGGGTCTAAACAGTGAAGAACCAAAGACCCCGAAGCCGGCAGTGGAGCCCTGTGCCCGCCCCGGCCGGAGAGGAGCAGAGGCCTCAGGTGCCCGCGGTCAGCGGCGACCCGCCTGCCACCCTCCCTGCCCGCTGAGAGGTGACCCCTGACGGCAGGCGCGCAGCCCACCCTCCCGGTGCGGACCCCACTGGAAGGCGCCCGTCCCCCACAGCGCTCTTGTTTGCGCCCCAACACTGACCCACATGCCCCTCGGGGCGCCCAGACAACCCCCGCTCCGGAGGGCTCCCCCAGAGCTCCCGCCTGCTGCGCTGGGCGAGGGGCAGCTCCCAGGCGTGGCGAGGGCGCACCCCAGCTCCTCCCGCCGCGGAGAGGAAGCCGCTAATCTCTGCATCTGGGGGCCTCGATGTCCGCCCGGTCACCTGAAAGGAATGCCTTCCTCCTGGGCCGGAAGGATATTTTTAAGAGAATGTGGAGCTTGTGACAGGAATCGGTGCCTCTGGAACGGCCGGCGCGGTCAGCCCCGGGCCGGCCGGCGTGCGGGCCGGGTGCGCTCCGTGCCGCGTCTGGCCGCGATGAATGATGCTTGTTTTCCTCCCACTTTAATTAGAATGTTTCTACATTTGCCAAAGAAAATGTTGGAAAGGAGACAAGAACCTGAAATGGTAGGAACAGGGCTTGATGTAACAGCTTATTTGTAAAGGAAACGCGGCTTGTTTGGGGTGTTGCTGGGACGGGAAGTGCGGGCCCCCGGCTCGGCGGGCCCTCAGGTGCTCCTGAGTCACCCGCTGCTGGACGCGCGCCCCGGTAGTTTTCCCTCCTGGGCTTTTATCTTCGCCGGGGCTTTCTGGTGTTTTGTTGTGTTTCGAGCAGCGGGCCCGGGGGTGACGGGGCGCCCAGACCGGCCACTCTCAGGCCGGCCACGTGACGCAGGGCTCCGGCAGGCGGTGCGGTCCTGCAGTGACCTGTCCCCAAAGCCGGGGAACCGGCCGCCCGCCCAGGCCTCGAGTGGCCGCGACACGGACCGGCCTGGGGCCCGTGGGGGTGAGGAGCGGGAGGTGCTGGCCTGTCCCCCGCAGGCGCCTGTGGGCAGAGCAGACCCCGCGGGGCAGCAGCGGCGCCATCTGGGACTGAAAACTCAGGGTGCGCTGCTGGGCCCCTCGTTCTCTGAAAGGCCAGCCCAGCTCGGCTCCGGCATGCAGAAGGGCCCAGAGGCCGCGGCCGAGGGCCCCTGCGCGTGGACAGTGGGGGGCTGCCGCTGCCCGCGTCGTGGGGAGCAGCGTGCGGGGCCCTGGCCTTCCCCGACTCGCCGCGGCGCCCAGAGGCGCAGCGGAGGAGGCTTCCCGGCGGCGTTGGACGGGGCCAGCCGCCCGGTGCCGGGGCAGGGTGCCCCGCGGAGCCACGCGCCTCTGCCTCTTGCTCTAAGCGGTGTTGATCTAAACGAGGAGACTTTGCAGCCAAACCGAGTGTGCCCCACAGTCCACACCCGCCCCGGGGACGCTGGTCGCCAGTGGCAAGTGGACGCCAGAGCCACCGTCCCACGAGGCCCCTGTGGGGTCCGTGCAGTGGGTGTGGACGGGGCAGAGGCCTCCGCCCGTCGCTGCGGGTCACACGGCCCCGGCGCCCCGAAAGCCTCGCGCCCCGGCCCTGCCCCGCAGCAGCCCGGCCTCGAGGAGCCGGAGCCGTCCCCGGCGGCTGCACGAGGGCCCCGAGGGACAGCCGCGCCGGCCGTCCACTCGCCGGGCCCGGGTCCAGGGCCTCCCCCAAGAGCCGCCGGGCAGCGTGCTGGTCACCTGGAGGGCGGGGTCCAGCCTCGTCAGGCGCCCGGGTCCTCCCTGGGCCACGGGCTGCAGCGTCCTCGTGCCCCGCTGCCGCCTGTGCCCTCTGTGCCGGCCCGTCACTGTCCCCGTGGTGGACGTAGGCTCAGACGCGGCGTCCTGACCGGCCGGCCGGCTGACCGAGGCCCCCGGGCGCAGTGACCGCGGCTCCGCTGAGAGGCTCCTCCGGCAGGTCTGCATCGCCCCAGTGATACGAGGCAAAGAGCGCCCCGCAAAACGGAGCCCCTCGGGGCGCGTCTGCAGTGGGGGCCGTGGTCTGCGCCGGTGGGCTGGCGCGGCCTGGGCGGCCCCAGGAGCCTCGGCGGGAAGGCGGCGGCCCTCGGGGCTCCCCGGACGGCGCAGGCCCCGGCCGGCCCTCGAGCCGCTGCACACCGGCGCCGCCCCGCAGCCTCGGCAGGCCCCTGCAGGGACGGGTGAGCGGCCCCGGGCGGCCCGTCCCTCTGCGCAGGGCGGGTCAAAGGGCAGCCCCGAGCCCCTCGCCGCCCCCACGGGGCCCAGGCTCTGGGCCGAGGCTCCAGAAGGTCCTTCGTCCCCGGCCCCGCATCGCCCCCTCGTCTGCGCAGACTTGGCTCTGGCCTCCCGCGCTCTGCCTCCTCCCTCCGCCGCGAGGCCACATTCAGGCTCCTTGGCAAGTTCCGGCAAGCTCAGCCCCTGGCCAGCTGGCTCCTCCGCTGTTCCCGAACCCCCTGGGCCAGCCTCCCTGTGATGCCCCGGCCGCCGCCCCACACCCGCCCCACACACATCCTGGCTGTCTGAGACGGGCTTTTCTGGGAAGCGTTTCCCAGACCTTCCCGGAAAGCGAACTGGCTCGCAGGGCCGCATGGCTCAGCCTCAGGCCTGGCAGGTGCCGGGTGAAGGGGCGTATGAAGGGGTGTCGACAGGCCCGGTGTGCGTGCGACACTCCTACTATGCGTGGTCTCTTCCCCAGCGTCTCCTCTAGGTGTCGGGCTTCTTGAAGGCAGGGCCACGCTCTGTCCTCATTTTGCAGTGTCCCCTGCTCGGCGCGCGGAAGTCGCTCACCCGCCGCTTGCCAACGTGGAGCCGAGGCGGGAGGGGCCTCCCAGGCCTGGGTGAGGCTCAGAGCTGTGGCCTCAGCGGCCAGATGAGAGGTTCAGTGGCCAGGCGTGGCCGGGGCTGGGCAGGGCCACCTTGCCGTGGCCTTCTGACCTGAGGGGGGAGGTTCTCTCGGGCGGGTTGGAGCGGGAGAGCTAAGTGAAGGCAGCGAAATGGAACCAGGAGTCCTGCCTGGAGGAGGCAGCCCCCAGAGCCCCGCCCAGGCCAGAAATGGAGGGCAGGGCGGCCAGGCTGGCTGGAGTGGGCAGCTTCCTTGCGGTCACTTCCTCCCCTGAATAGGCCGAATTCCTGGCCCCTTGTTGTGGGCTGCGGCTGCTGTTGTGTGGGCCTCCAGGTATCTGCCCACAGATCTTATCTCCTTCCTCTTACTCACCCCTTGGCCGGCTCTGCGGTTTATTCCTTTAAACTCTGTTCCTGGGTCTGACCTCGCGCCTGCTCCGAGGGTGTTTGTTCTGTGTTTTCAGATTTTATTCCATTTTCGTTATTTTCAGAGGCGCGGTAAACTGACGGTCTTGGCGAGTCTGGTGTTGAAATAGGAAAGAAAGACTTTCGCTCCGCGCCGGAGGGACCCCGCCGGGCCGGCCAGAAGCCCACGCGTGTCGCGGCGCGTGTCCCATGCGCAGGCAGGCGTGTGCGGTGTCACGGCCGGGAGAGCCGCCCCGGCCGCTGCCTCAGCTGCCCTGGGAATAAAACTGCTCCAAATTTAAAAAAAGGGGTGAGAAATCAGGGGCGAGTCCTGTGACCCGCTGCCCCGGTCTGGGGGTGCTGGGGCCGCGGGCCCCCCGAGGCCCTCGTGTGCCGCCTCCCCACGGCCTCTCTTCACACCTGCCCCTGGTCAGAGGCGGATGACTCTGGAAGAAAAGGTGGGCGGAAAGCATGGCCCCGCGCAGAGGTTTCTGAGATGCAAACCCCGGAGAAGGGGCCGACATGCGGCCCTCGGGAGGACGGAGAGGCAGCCGAGGGGCGGGGCCGGCCGGAGAAGGTGCTCGGGCCGTGCTGACGCGGCGCCTCTGGGCTCTCAGGGCACAGCCAAGGGCTTTGCAGCAGCCGGCGGTGAGGACGGGCTTCGCCTCGGAAGTGAGGAGCAGGGAGAGGACGACCGGCGCAGCCCTCGCCGCCAGGGGTGGGGTCACGGCGACAGGCAGCCCGGCAGGGTTCAGGCCCCGGGGCAGCGGGAGCAGCCAGGCTGGACTCCTGCGGGGGCAGCTGGGGCTGGGGCAGCCGCTCCTGTCCTCACCCAAGGCCCCAGCGGCCCCACGGCCCAGAACGGCAGCTGCCCGCGCACCAGGGCTCCCGGCAGCCGAGTCCCGCGCCCAGCAGCTGGACGGACTTCAGAGCCGTCCACTCAGCAGGCGCTGACGCCCGCCGTCCACTGCCCGAGGAGCCGGGCCTCCCGCCGAGAGCCTGGCGAGGCCAGAGGGGGGCAGGCTTGGGGGTGACGGGACGCGGCCCGCGTGGGGCAGCAAGGAGGACGCCCCCCTGCGGCCTCCCAGCGGGCGTCGCGCCCGGACGGCCCTTGGCCGGGCAGCACAGCAGCCGGCGGCTTCCCGGAGGAGGCCGGGGAGCGGCCGGTGTGAGTCCCGGGCGGCGGCTGCGCCTTCAGCGCGCGTCTTGCTGTTGGGGAGTCCGTCTCGCAACCTGGTCTCAGACGCCCAGCACGGAACACGCGGGGACACGCCGCAGCGCTCGCGGGGGACCGGCCGGGCGGGCAGCCACTGTCCACGCCGCTGCTGCTGCAGGAGCCGGCGGGCAGGCGGGGCAGGGACGCGGTGGGGGGCAGGGCTGGGGGGGCCGTCCAGGTGACCGCCCCGGTCAGCGGCTGCCCGGTGCTCCCGAGAGCCAGAGCAGCTGCTCATGTTTGGGGCGTTTCCCCCAAACTTGACACCCCACGGGCTCTCTCCTGCCGGCGAGCTGGTCTCTGCCCGTTCCTCCTCTGCCCCTGCCGCCCCCCCGGCTCCTCCAGACAAGGGGCCTGGCCCCCTGGGAGGCTGGCGGGTCTTCCGCCCAATCTCGGCCGCAGGTGCAGCTCAGGCCCGTGACCGTCCACGCAGCCCCAGGCCCCTGGGCACCGCCGCCCGCCTGGAGCCCATGGACCGCGCGGGGCCGACTGTGTGGGCTCCGGGCCGGAGCCACAGGCCTCGGGTCTGGGGCCGAGCCCACGCTGGGCGGCTGCCCCGGTGCTGGGCCGCTGAGTCCTGCGCGGTCATGGCGGCACCGGGGATGAGACGTGAGCGCCACGTCACGGGGGACCCCAGACACGGGCACTGTCCGCACCCGCCTGGCCTGGGTGCTGACCAGACTCCGGCCCGCACGGGAGACGGAGGCGCTCACCACCCTGGGGCCCGAGGGGGCCTGGGCCACCACGGAGGGTTGGCTTTGTTTTAAAGATTTATGTGTTTATGCACACAAGCTGGGGTGCAGCCCAGAGGTGGGGGGTGAGAGGACTCCCCAGAGACAGAGTGGGGAGCAGAACAGGCAGATCAGAAACACACTGCTGAGGGGAGCAGCGGGGAGGCAGGAGGGGTCTGCCGTGCCCTGTGGGGAGCTCCCTGGCCGGGGTCCAACTCGTGCTGAAGCGGCTGTGGCAGCTCCATGGGCTGAGACTCACCCCTGCGCCCCCAGGGAGGCCCTGATTTTTTTTCTGTAATGAATGGAGGTTGGAAAATTTCCTTTCAGTTGTAAGAATACGTGAATAGGTTTTGAAACATTTGCTCGGGTCGTCCTGCTGCAGCCTGCTGCGATGGCTGAGCCCCACACACAGCACTGCAGGCTCTGGAGAGGCCCCCCCTTCGCAGATGCAAGAGAAAGCGGATTCTTGACATGATAAAGTTGCTTTCATGTACTTGAATGTAGAATAAAATCTCTAAAACATCTAACGGCCTTCAAAGGGGAGGGAAACCCTTGGGAGAAATCAGATGTGACAAAGGGGCTAACCCTAACCCTAACCCTTGGAAGTAATCGGATGTGACTTGTCCCGACGCGAACCTGAGAGCGCGGCATTGAGGCGACGGGCCGGCCTGCGAGCGGAATCCAGAGCCGGACCTCGCCGGTCACCTCACCCGTCCTGGCCCCTCGCTCGGCCTGAGCACAGGCCTCACGGGGCGCGGCCGGCGGGCTGTGCTCGCCTCTGTGCTGCGAGGTGGCCCTCGCCGGAGGCCCTTCCGAGCCGTGCGCCGAGGGCGGCACAGGGCAGAGGAAACGCCGCTTCCTCCCACGCCGAGCAGAGGAACGGAGGCATCCGGAGGGAGGAAGATGCGTGTGAGAAAATGTGGGGACGAAACAAACAGGATCAGCCGCCCGAGCCCACAGGCCGCTCTGCGCAGCTGGGGCCTGCCAGGACACCCTCGCGGACGGCAGCCAGGCTACAGCAGCCAGCCGCACGGGGCGAGGGCCAGCAGGCGGGCCCTGGGCTGGCCAGCCCCGGGAGCAGAGGCCGGGGCGCGAGGGCACCCCGGGCCTGACTGCCGTCCGGCTGCAGGGGTGCAAGGAGAGCGCGTGGGCCTGCAGCCAGTGCCCGGCATGCTGTGCTCTTGGAACGGGGGTGCACCGGCCAGGTGCGTGTCCTGTGGCTGGCCCCGCCTCCTGCAGGCTTTTAAGAGCAAGACGTTTCCTCCTCCCTGGCAGCCGTGGAGGACAGCAAGGGTCTGCGTGCCGAGGGCCAGTGCGGGCTCTCCCCCGGCAGGCCGGGCCTCACGGCTCTGCTGCCCGACGTCTCCGGGCCCGGCTCTGGCTCCGCTGCGACAGCCGGGACGCTGCAGCTCCCGCCACGCAGCCCCAGGTGTCCGGGGGAACCGGCGCCCCCGCAGGCTGCCGGGCCCCTCAGCCCCCGCTCAGCTGCTGCCGCGCCCGGTCATCCTTAGAGGCCGCGCACACCGCTCCGCCCCGGGATGATCTTCCGTGTGGGCTTCACCTTGGCTTTCGGGGAGCGGGTCCCGCGGCAGAGGCTCCGGGCTGGCCGAGGTGCGGGGGCCCGCCGCCGCGTCCAGCGAGGGGCCTGGGCCCATTTATGGCTTCTCAGAGGTGCCGGGGCCCCCAGGTTCCCGCCGCTGCTGAGCCCCTGAGCCCCAGTGCTGCTTCCAGAGCCCAGCTCATGTCTGGCGGGCGCCGGGCAGCGCTGCCCGCGGGGACGGCCTCTCCCAGACGCTGGTCTGCGGGCCCCCAGCCCCAGAGCTTCTAGGTGCTCGTCTGACTGCCGTGAAACGGCACAGGAGGGGCCCTCAGCTGGCCCCTCGCCGGCTCTCCCCGGCATCCGGGCCCTGCAGGGGCGTCCTGGACGGGCTGTCCTGCGGTGGCCGCCCGCGGTGGCCGGCCAGGGCTCTGCTCTGCGGTGCACACGGAGCGCCCGCTTCAAACAGGAAGCGTGTGGGGTGCGGGCTCGGGCGGGGCGCCGGCCCCTGTCGCCGCAGGAGCGAGCACTGCGTGCGGCCGGGGGTCTTCCGGCGAAGGCCGCAGGGCAGGTCCAGGGGCGGGGGTGGGGGGGACAGCCCTGGGCTGCGGGGCCCCGGGCGTGTTAAGACCAAGGCATGCCCGGCTGCCCCCCGCCCCGGAGACACCTGGGCAGGTGAGCCCCACCTGCGCGTCGTGGGGCCCGCGCGTCTGCCATTAAGGCGGCACGAGGCCCAAGAGCAGAAACGCTTCCGGCAGGCGGCCCAGCGGCCTGCACCTGCAGCCTGTGCCCGGCCTCCACGCCCGGCCCCGGGCTGGGTCCTGCTGGGAGGGAGGCTGCCCGCTGCCCGCTGCCCACTGGCGTCAGCCCAGCCGCGCCCCGTGCTCGGCCCTGGACAGTGCTGCTGCCGATGGCCCTTCGGCGCTCGCCGTTGGCACTTTTCTGCGCTTTTTCCCCACCGCCAGCCCTTGCGCCTCAGTCTTGTCCCTTCTCCCTGTGCAGTGAGGCTCCTCCCTGCTCCTCCTGCCTGAGCACGGGCCTTGCGGGGCGGAGGGCTCCGGCCAGGGACCTCCCCAGCCCCGGCCCCGTCTCGCCCGTCGCTTCCAGGCTGCGCGGTCCCCCGCTCCCTGCCGGCCCCAGCGGGCACTCTCCTCTCTGCGCTGGGCCCCTCGGCTGGTCACCGCGGCCCTCTCGGGACCGGCCACCTCGCGTCCCTGTGCCGGGCCCCCTGGGCAGCGAGCGCAGGGTCTCGGGTTTGCTCCCGGGCTGCCGCCTCTCAGCGGTGACGTCTTCCTGTGATTTTTTATGCATTTTTCTTTCTTGTCTCCTGGGGCCCCGACTCGGGCGACGCTTCTCTCCAGGTTGCCCCAGCGGCCCTCTCGGGGGTTCAGGCCGCGCTTTCCTCTGTCGTCCTCCCGTGTTCGCCGGCGTCGGCCGTGGCTCCTCCCGCGCCCAGGCCCTCCAGGGCGGCTCTCGCCTCGGAGTTTCTCGCCGTCAGTGCCCGCGCGGCGTCTCCCGTGCTCAGGCCATTGGCCGCCCCTGTTTTGTAGCGTCTGAGCGAGGCGTGACTCTCTGGCCCTCAGAGCAGCGCTTCCCTCTGCTGTGCCGTGCCCGCTCCCCACCTGCGGCCCCGCTCCCTGCCCTCCTCAGCTGCCCAGCCTGCCGCCCGGTGGGGAGCCCCAGTCCCCAGCCGCCGGCCGCTGCACTTTCCCTCGAAATCCCGTGGTCCTGCCAGGGCTGCCCAAGCCGGAGGGAAGCACGAGCCCGTCGCTTCAGAGAAGATAACCAGGCGCCTACTGTGCGCGGCGCCGCTCTGGGTCCGGGGGCTGGGCTTTGAGCCGCCGGGGTGCGACATTTCCGTCGGGCGCCCTCGCTCGGGCCTTGGAGTCACGGCGGCCGCCGGGCGGTGCCCCCGGCTGTGGCCTGGCCTCGGCACGTGGCCATGGCTGCTGGAGACAGCGCTGACCGTGGCTCGAGCCCCATCTGGCGGGGCACCCCCCGACGCACGCGCCCCGCGAGCTCAGGCTGTTTCAGCCGACGGGCTGCCGGGACGTCCGTGCCGCTGTCGCCCGTCTGCCGGCTGCTTAGCGCCCGTGCCCCCCGCACGAGGCCCGACGTTTCAGAAATGACCTTCTCAGCCGTTTGCAGCTAGAAGCTTCTACACCGACGCCGATGAACTGGGCAGTCCGCGAGCTCTCGGGAGGGAGGGGGCCTGGGGCCTTGACGGCCCCTCTCCTCTGCCCACCCGCCCGCCCGGCGGGCCCTGGGGTCTGCAGCGCTGGGGCGGTGGGGAGACTGAGGCAAGGCAGGACTGGAGCGCGGCGGGGAGCTGCTATCGCGGGGGCGGGGCGGTTGGCGGCTTTAGCCACGAGCTGGTGTGAAGGGCACGTTGGTGCTTCCGGCCTCGGGGTGCAGGTGGGTGCTCGGGCGGGGGCGCCGGCTCCTGCAGCCCCCGGCAGCTCTGCTGATCTCTGTGCCACCTGCCGCCTGTGTCAGCTCAGCCTCAAAACACGCCGGGGACAAGGGGTCTACGCGGGGGCAAGCTCCCATCTGGGGGTGCCTGCTCCCGAGGCAGACGGGGGTGCCGCTCCCATTCAGGGGTGCCGGTCCCATTCGGGGGTGCCGCTCTCATCTGGGGGTGCCCGCTCCCATCCCGGGGTGCCCGCTCCCATCCCGGGGTGCCCGCTCCCGAGGCAGACCGGGGCTCCGTCTCTCGCCTCCTTGCCCCATGGGGTGGGCCCCAGCCGCCGTCCCCCGGGAGGGGGCCCCACTCCCTCCTGGAGTGAGCGGGACGGAGGCTCAGCACGAGCCGAGTCACAGCCCTGCGAGGTTGGTTCGGAGCAGCTCGTAGCCAGAGGCGCTTGCCAGGGTCCCGCTCCTCACAGCAAGCTCCTCACAGCCGTCGCCATGCGCCTCGGGGAATACGCTTCCGGCACAGATTCCCGTATTAATTTCTAACCTCAAGTAGCCGGAGGCGCCGCCCGGCGTTCCAGGAGCGTCTCGGGGTGCAGTCGGCGCGGCGCGGGGCCCAGACGGCGCCGTCCTCGCCTGCTCCGGTTCAGGGCTGAGCAGACACTCGGGGCCTTTGCCGTGACTGCTGTGAGCTCGGCCAGGGCAGGGCCGCCCCCCGGGCCACGCGCAGGCGTGAGGGGAGCCGGGTCCCCGCGAGGGCAGCGCGTCTGGACCCCTGGAAGGGCCGTGTCCTTCCCTGCTGGGCTAAAAGCAGCTTCGCGGCTTCATCCCAGCCCAAGAAGCAGCCCCGATCCCGTTTTACTGTTAAGAAAAGCCGTGTCCCCCTCCCCGCACGTGGGGGGCAGCCGCGGTGCAAGCTGGGCCGGCTCGGGCAGGGGCGAGCGCTGTCGCTCTGGGCGCCTGGGCTCAGAAACAAAATCTCCACAAGCGAGGACCAAGGCTTTGTCGGCCGCGGCGTGAGGACAACAGGCGAGGGGGCGCCCGAAGCCAGAGCTCGCCTGCCTCTCCACGCCCGCCCGAGGCTCGCCCCTCCCAGGACCGGGCAGCCCAGCTGGCCCCGCTGAGGAGGTGGCCCCGCCAGGGACAGACCTCACTAGCGCAGCCCGGGCCGCCAGGAGGCTCTAGCGCTTTGCCTCAGTTTGCAAATTTGCAACGACTCAAGGGACCGAATCTTTTTTCCCCTGTTTAATCGTGTTGGCCTGTGAATTTGTTTCCTTGAGTTTTGCTCAGCGGCTGCTTCGGAAAACATGAAGCCGACGCTGGGTCTGGGTCCTCGGGGTGCCAGGCTCCGCGAGTGTGCCGCACACGCGCGTGCACACACCCCCGCGTGACGGGGGGCCACGCTGACGCCCCTTTCTCTGCCCACAGGCCTGCCGCCGGGAGCGCCTCCGGTCTGCGGGGCCGTACCGGGGAGCCCTGTTTGCCGGCCAGCCGCCCGTGTGCATCGCCCCGGACAGCGACCCCCCCAGAAGCAAGCTGTGCCAGCTGGTGCGCCTGTGCGGCGGCCGCGTGGCCCGCTCGCCCCGCCAGGCGGGCATCCTCGTCGGGCCCCACCGGGGGCAGCGGACGGCGAGGGCCCCGCGCCTGTCGGAGAGGTGGATCCTGGGTAGGTGGCCGGCGGGGCTGGGCAGGGCAGGGCAGGGCGCGCGTGGACACAGGGCGCCTCCCCCCACGCTCCCGGCCCCCTCACCGTGGCCGCGTCCTCGGGCAGAGGAAAGCCGCACTCACCCCCAAGAGCGTGGACACTGGCCGCCCTGGCGTCCAGCTGCTCCCCGGTCCTGCCACGCCGGGGCGCCTCTCCTGGGCGTGTCCAGAGCAGGAGGGGCTCCGGCCGTGTTCAGAGGGGGCGCAGGGGAAGGCGCCTCGCGGCCGGGCCGCCGCCGTGCTGCGGCTTCCTGGGTCAGCGAGAGGCTGAGCGAGGCAGCCGTGCCAGCGGCCAGCGGGCTCTCTCCCCACCCCGGGCCGCTCTGGGCAGCATCAAGCCGCCAGGGCACAAGCTCAGGGCTCCCCTTCGGGGTGAGCGGCTCCTCTCCCTCCCTGGGGCGTGGTGGACACCGGCCTGCTTTGGCCAACACAGGACACCCCCACCGGGCGGCCTCGGCCGCTGGCCTGGGCTTGCGGGTGACCGTCTTCTCCCATGCCCTCCTGGCCCTGAGCCTGGCCCCTCGTCTCACAAGGACACACCCTACGGGTCAGCACCCAGCAGTGACCGCACGTGAACATAAGGCCCAAGAGCAGCCAGGTTCTGAGGCCCCGATGGGGCTTGGGGTGCGGGCAGCTCCTGATAACGAGCCCTGCGGTTTCAGCGCCTTCGGCCGAGGGCCTCGCCGGCCTGGAGATTCGAGTCTCTGTCCCCGCCACCCCGTCTCCGAGCCTGCCCCACCAGGCCCACTGCCCCCACAGACGGCGGCACCGTCCTGTCCAGGTTACGCACACGGGGCTGCCCGCAGTGTGACTGTCCTCTCCACGCTGGGGTCAGCCTTTAGCGCACTCTTCACGAGTAGCCACCAAGAGCAAGTTTTTGCTAGCTGGTGCAGAATAATTTGTTAGCCTGGAAAATAATTTCAAAACAAAGAAAGGGAAAGAAAGCGGCCCTCGCTGCCCCGTGCTTGGGCCGTCCGCGGCCGGGAGCGCTGACGCCAAACCAGCGTCCTCGTCCCGAGGCGGGGGCTGTCCGTGTTTAGAAAAGCGTGTGGCAGAAGGACGGGCAGAGACCAGGGCTGCTGTCTGAAAGAAACCAGTTGGGTGCGGGGCTGTGTGTGGCTCCGCAGAGCAGCCCCCAGAGCTGCCCCCCACAACAACCTCCCAAACAGCCC
>PVIJ01020377.1:0-21063 GCA_004024925.1 Scalopus aquaticus | reverse complement strand
GAGGGGGGGGGGGGGGGGGGGGAGGGGAGGATAAGGGCACAAAATGGAAGAGAGGAGAATACAGGGGACCATGGAGATGGATCACGGGTGA
Organism: Scalopus aquaticus; assembly: GCA_004024925.1. Lineage (NCBI taxonomy): Eukaryota > Metazoa > Chordata > Mammalia > Eulipotyphla > Talpidae > Scalopus > Scalopus aquaticus. Next base: position 20,972 of record PVIJ01020377.1, on the reverse strand, counting down.
ATTGGTGGTGGGCTGCCCAAGGGGAATACAAAATGTAAAAGACACAAATAACAATAAAAAAAAAAAAAGAATGGGTTATTTTAGATAACTTGGGTAACTGAGGCTTAGAGTATTTTTTTAAATAAATAATTTTGAAAAAGGTTGAAAATATTTATACCATTTAAAAATTTTTGTTCAGTGTATACTAAACATCATTTTAATTGAAAAAGTACAGTCATTAATGTGCATAATATGTATGTACTGTGTAGTACCTGTACAGAATGATTCAGTAATACCCACAGGCTAGTAAAGGTACAGATTACTGCTATTTCCTACCCTTATTGGCTCTGGATAGGTTTTCTTTTGGAGACATTAAATCTTCTTAATTTTATGTCTTCTCCCTGGCTAACAGCTGTCATTTCTTGCAGTAGCTTCCAGGCTTGCCTGTAACAGTCCCTCTTTCTCATTTTAATTTTCTGCTTGTAGTCTGTTGCAGGTTTGGAACACAGAGTTCTAAGGATAAGTTTTCCTATGAATATGTTTCAGTGCAAGTATTTTGAGACATTTTGTTATTCATTGGCCAGTGGTTGTCAATTTGTGCCAGATAACTGGTTTCTGAATACTTAAAATGTGTTTGCTTGCAAAGTTAGCATTCTAAAGAATCATTAAGTTGTTTGTCATATGAAGATTTGGTTATTATATCAGCTAGGAAAGAGACATAGCAAATTTCCTTTATCTGAATTTTGAACACTTTTATAATTCCAACAACTAGAATAAAATTAACAAAATCACAAGTCAAAAAAGCAAATTTGTTATGCTTGATACATTTTTTTTATTTTATCTGAATTTATAGTATTCAAATTATTTGAAAAAGTATTCATCTTTATTATGAAATTCTCACTCTAAGCCAGGCAATATGTGGTGTGACAGAAAGATCAAAGAAATAAAAGACGTTTTGTGTCTACAAAGAGGTCAGCCTGGTGATGGCAGGATTGGTCTTGGGGGAGGGAAGAGAGATAAATAATTAGAATAAAGTACAGTATGAACTATGATACAGGCATGTTTAGACTGTAATGGGGACACAAAGGCAAGAGTAGTTCATTCTACATTATAAGGGTATCACAGATGTGGGGACAATTCCGGAGGAAGTGAGATGAGCCTCTAACAATGAGTTTCCGTTCTTTTATCAGATCAGTTTATAAGTAGTATTTAAAGGCTGATTTGGTAAATTTGGAGGTTCAAGCGGTAACTTAAATCATTGTTCAGATAGCAAAAGGAACTACAAATAATTGCTATGACTGGTAGCCAGAGCGTGTATGTTGAGGGGTGAGTGGAGAAAGGAGCCCCCAAATCAGGTGGATCTATCACGAAGAACTTTACATGCAGTGCCTAGAAGTTTGCATTTTATTCTCAAACCGGAGAAGTCATGGAAAAGCTTTAGTCAGGAAATAAATATGACCATATTTGCATTTCCCAAAGATGCCTCTGATGGTAGTGTGGTAGATGGAATGAAGGAAAGCAAGAGCAAATACAGAATGACAGATGATGGCACTAAGGCAAAAGTCCAAGAGAAGTGTCATAAATCTTGATATAAATCTGTATTTGAGAAGCATTTAGGAATTAGGAATCAATAGGGCTTGATGACTGATTGGATTTCAGAGAGCAAATGGGGATAGAACTTGTTAGGGTGCCTCTGAATAGTACAGAGTTAAGGACAACTCCCAAGTTTACAGTAGAGTGACTGGGTGGTTGGTGGTGCCATTTACTGTGGTGGGAAATAGAGAAAAAATTTAAGAGAACAAATTTGGCTTGGGACATTTTGAGTCTGACTTAGTTGGATATGCAAAGCACTATACGGCTAGTATATCAGTTGGATAAATAGATGTATACTTTATTATGAAACATTTTAATGTTAAGATACTTAACCAATAGCAAGCTTCATCTGGCTAGTTTTAGAAAATAAACACATAGTTCTTTTTTAAAAAATATTTGAAACAGGCAGGGGAAGAGATGATGGAGATTCTGAACGCTTTGCTACTGCCACTATCCATTTTTAACTGCTCTCTGATTTTTTTCCTTCTCAATATTCCCTATCCACCCTTCTCTTTTCTTCATCATGGTGAAACATGCCTTTCTTTGTGTTGATACAGTACTCTACTAAAATTTTCCATATGTCAGGTTGATTCATTTGTACCACATCCTCTGATAATGAGATTTATTTATTTATTTTTTTACTATTCATATTTTTTACATTATTGTGATAATGAGATTTTTAATCAAGATAAAGAAAACTATTTAGCTTATATCTCAGTGTATAAAATAAGAGCCAGCAAAAATTGGCTTTTATTTTACATATGTGTGTAATATGTATATTATCCATATATTTGTGTATCATATTGATCATGGAAACATTAGTTATATATGCAGATACCTATCAGAGAGCAATACTTATGATACATATATGTCAGTAAATATCAAGTGGGTATATATATTGGCCTTTTTGGCGTACGTATTTTCAATCTTGTATTTTGAGGCTTCATAGTAGGGTATAAGGTGAAATGAAGGTTATCTCAGTTATTTATTGTTGAGTAGCATCAGAAACTTGATTAGTTAACAAAATAGTTTATTTCTTCTCACCACTTGGTGAGTTGACAGGGCTGTTCTGCTGGTCACAACTGAAAACTGACTGTACACAGCTTGGGTCTCAGTCGAGGTTGATGGTTTTAGAGGGTCTCACCTGCAGTCTGAGTGCCCTTTGGAGCAGGAATGACTGGAGTGGCTGACTTCTCTTCTTTTATTCAGTGACTCTTCAGAGCATGGTGGCCATCTAGAACAGCACTTACAAGACTTCTTAAGACACAGACTCAGAAACCTACATAGAGACATTCCATTGCATTCTATTGGGTCAAAGCTACTCACTTGGCCATCTCAGATGCAAAGGAAAGAAAAGAGACTCCATTTCCTGATGGGCAGAAGTGAAGCCACTGCAGTGAGATTTTGGGGATGGGTTGCCTTTGCAAACAAACAAATAGCATATCCAAGGTGCTGAATTTATTTATCATCCCCCTTTGTTGAAGAATATCAGTGATAAAATTAGAGACACTTTTTTTACTGTCCATTCTGAATCTTTCAGGAAGAGTTGTTGGAACACTGTCATTGCCTAATATATATTAACTAATGACAAATTAAGAAGAGGTGATGTCATGCTGAGGTCTGAGCACAAAACTGAACTTGACAAGGGTAATAATGAAGTGGAGAGAGGAAAAAAATGAAATGAAGCAGAATCTGAAAGGAAAACAAAGAAAGACAAGAATATATCTTGAAAACAATCAAGGATGTTCTAGTTGGTTATATAAAAGAATATAAGATAAAACTTATACTTCATGTCTAGCCTGGTAGCTAGATTTAGATATTGACATAGCCCAATATAGAAGCAGACAAAACGTTAATGTAGGGAAGATACGTGTGTGTGTGTGTGTGTGTGTGTATCCGGATATAGATAAATATAGGAAGATGAATGCTCATGTAAAAAGTACCATGATATAGGATGATTTTAAAAGATATTTATGCTGAAAGTCTACAAAAGGGTAGTATTATAAAGGGGGAAAATGTAAAAGCCTCATGAAAGCATACAAATAAAAAAGGTTAAAAAAAAAGAATCCAACATAAGTCACAGGGATGAACAAATCAATATACAAAGTAGATTTCCTAATTGAATTCTTTTATGGGCAATTTGAAGTGTTAAAAAATATTAAGGAAAAAGGAGAAAGGATTGACACATTTGGGTATAAGTGCGATAGATGCTAGAGTGAAATGTGGATCTCTTCCACTCTTCCTGTTATTTTAGGTATTAAAAATTACCTCTAAAGAAAACAATTATTGAGCAGCTAGGTGCCCAGCACATGCCTAGCAATATGTCTCATGGGCTTATTGAGTTATAATATATAACCGTCACATTTGTGCTTTCTACACATTTGTGTATTTTACACACATTCCTGCTGAATGCTTGTCAGTAGTTCTAATTAATAAGCAACCTTTTTAGCTTCAGAGGGCCCAAAGTTATGTGTCATCCTTGGAGGAAAGGACAAACATCTCCCTTGTCCTCATCAAGCTTCTGGCCCTTAACTGATGTTAGGAGCCTCAGCTGAACATGCCCTGTGTATTCCCAGACTTCTCTTTGTGGGGGGAGTTCTCAAACACAGGTAAGCCAGGGAGAGCTGCCCAAGAATGCAAGATAATTTGAAGATGAATAGAGCAGCACATTTCTTTCTCTCCTTGTTTCAGCAGCCTAACTGCAGCCAATGCCATACTTCACATCTAAGGATAAAGGCTAGAAGAAGAGAGGAGGAGAAAAATAGGCAAATTGCTGTCATAAATCCATGGAAAGGTACTATTCTCTCTCTCTGGTCTGACAGCAGTCCATTTTCCCCTTTGTGACAGGGGAGCAGATTGGCTAATATCCAGTTATTCTGAAATCAGCTTTTAATTGAATTAGTATTTAGAATCAACACTGCTTATGGCTCCATGGTCATGAAGAGATCTGTCAAATCCCCTAGTTCTTGTCATTTCTACGGATTTTTCATTTCCTGCCATGTATAGTCTCAATCCCTCCATAAGGTACAGGATTGTCACTGATATCTTCATTCCTTACAGTGTCTAAAACAATGCCTTTCACATAAGAAATGCTTAATAAATATTTACTTAATAAGTACATGAACAAAAGATAAAAGCTTATCTAATTATGAATGGCGGGATAACTTTGTGATTGTTAGAGATCTATTTGATATTTATGTTTTCAAATTATTGTTAAAATGATTTTTAACATCTTCATAACTTGAGCGAGTCCCTTGATATTCCATATCATAAATACAACAGTGATAAAGACATTATTTTACCTCACACTGTCAATATTTAAATTAATCTTTTAAATGCTAAAAGGGATATTCCAATTCCCTCACACATTTCCCCAATTCTAAAAGAAAAACAGCTTCCTACAAAGCGATCTGGTCTTGTATTCTTCTATACCTTCTTTATTAGCTATATGACTATAAATAATGTTTAATTCTCTTCTAAAATATTAGTCATGCACATGCACCTTTTCTTTTGTATTTGAAAACTAGGGGTCAGGAATTTCAAAGGAGACACTTTGTTACAATTCCAGAAGGGTAAGGAAACACAATGGTAGAGACTAAAATCTATGGTGGTAGTTTGGCTGCCTGCCTCCCTTTAATTTTACAATGGAGGAAAAATCAAGGTGAGACTTGACTCCCTTTAGCAGTCCCTTTCCAGTAAGCTCTGTGTCTAGCCAGGAGAGAGACGGACAGAATGATAACAAATGATGCCAGGCTCCCTTGCCCACTCAAAGACCCTCCCTCAGGTATCAGTTGCTTGGCTGAGCTTTGAGGTCAACTAAACACCTCCCCTGAGACTTCCCTGGCCTGAGGGATAGAGCAACCAGAAAACCCCCTCCTGGAGGGCAGCTGTTATCTGAGCTAGGATCAAAGTACCCCTCTGTACTCCAGAAAAACATCTTCCAAACTGGGTCTCTTTCTCCATGATTCGAATGAATGTTGAATGAGTCCCTGGGGACACCAGTTGCTTTGCTAAGGAACAAGCTGTCAGAAATACCATGCAATGAAAAGTTCACCTCCTTTTAAAGCCCTTTTTTGTTTGAACATTTTTATTCATGGCCTCAGAGGCCCATCAGAAGTTAATCGAAAAATTAGGCAACAGGGAAATATGGTGATTTATTTTTGGGGGACACTTTTCACTTGTGCTTCAGGTTTTGTTTTTCCTGAAGTATGACATTGCTTCACCCTGATAGTATTCATAGTGTCCACAAAAGGCACTCAATATAAAAAGTCATTGCTCAGTTATTCAGTTTTATCTATGAAAGCATTAAAAGTAATAAGTAACTTATTGATCCGGTTGTGTTACAATGTGATATGGTGTCTTTTGACTTATAGGAACCTTTTAGACTAATCAATAATGGCAATCTTAAACTAAGTGGGTGGCATGCATGTTCTTGAGGGAGTATGGTGGTCCAGAAAGTAGTCCATAATTCAACATCAAACTGATAAATATTTACCAGTTCTAGATTTATAGACTCCAATATGTCCAAAGTGATGTTTCTATCATTGCTGAACAGAAAAGTAGTACTGTGGAGGAAACCTCAAGATCTGGGGTAATGTTTCACTCACTTTTTATCTCTAGCAACTACCACAAGGGCTGGGACACAGCAGAGATAACATAAATATTTCTGAGGTGAAGTAGATTGAACACAGCTTTGATTATCTTGTAAAATTATTAGCTGAATCAGAAGGAAAGATGTCACAAGGACAGAGCAGGTACAAGGTCAGACAGAGAATATGATGTGTGGAAATGTCCTTTTTAGATGACGTGTTTAGAATACTTCCATTCTTTTCAGCATGAACATATTTTGCTGACATTGTAGTTATAGCCAGTTTTATTCCATACATTTCAGGTTGCCCGGTTTAAATTGATGCCTTTGGTAGCACTACCAGTGGGTAGGTGGGTGGGTCAGATATTTTAGTCATGGCACACACTATTGTACAGCCATCTGTTATATTGAATGGATTATTTTGTTTATCAAGTTTCTTTGAATAGCAATTTCAGTTTTGTATCTTATTTCCTTCTTTGATGAGGGTATTGCCAGCAGATGCAAGCTACATATTGGCTTGAGTTTCTTGCAGTTCCCTGGCTAGCTTTTTTTTTTAAGTTTTTTTTCTTTCCCTTAGCAGTTTTCTTTTCAACAAATGTGTCATTCTAAAGAAATTCAGCATTTTGAATACAATCTCCTAAAATTAACAGCCTCACTCATTCTTTTAAGAAATGTTTCTTATCTTTCCAAGGTCATTACCAATAATACCATAATTTTCTTTTTCTTTTTGTCTTTCTATTTTTCTTGGGGGTTTCTCCCCCCTTGTAAATAACTAGTTCTTAAATAACAAATGCTTTGAGAGACACATTTGTGTTGTGGTTTTGCTTTTATTTTACTTTATTTTTATTTTTTATTTTTTTTGTCCAGGGTACTATTGAACAGTTGTTCTATTTATTTAAATCACCAGAATCCCTTCTGGATTAGAACTGTGTCAGTGGATCTGGACACAAAGGGTCAGTATTAACCTGAGTAACCTTTAAGTCAGATAATTCTAACAAGTACCACAGTAATCCTGAGGAAGGTTTTCTAGGGAAACAAGTACCTATTGTCAGGACTACAAATCTGGTGATGATAATAGTGAACTCTTAGTTAGCACTTATGAGTTAGGTATCATTCAAAACTGAATCTCTCTTGTCTCTCTCTCATCTATCTCTTCCTCTCTCTCATCTATCTCTTCCTCTCTGTCCATAGATCCATATATCAATCAATCTTCTATCTACCTATTTATCATCTATCTACTCACTCAAATGTCACAACAAGCCTGTAAGGTATTATCACCATTTCTCATCTGAGGAAACCAAGGGACAATAACATTAAGTACAGTTCCCAAATTAGAGTAAGTGGCAGAGTTCGGATTTAAACCTAAGCAGAGTAGCTCCAAGTTTGTACTTTTAGCCATTTATATATTACATATATTTTCACATTACATACATATTACATAATACATATATTACATGTTATTACATATATTTATACAATAAAGGAGAATGACAGTAGTGCAAGCATACTGTTGTCTGCAAAATCCCAAACTTTATAATTTCCCTGTCTTTAAGTTGCTTAGTCTAGTGGGAGATCAGAATTGAAACCAGGGTAATTCAATTCAAAGAGAATAGAGAGGAAGGATATGTGCGGATGGAGACTGGTTGAGAAAGGATCCCTGGAGAAAAGATAGGTGCCTGACTGGATGAAGAATGAATAGAAATTTAGGCAGGTGATTCGAGAAGGATGGAAAATCACAAGTTAATGCAGACAATCAGGAAACCACAGTGAGGATGTGAAGAGATTTCCTCATATGGTATCGCTTGAATGCTAAATGGAACCCTGGATGATGGCAGTGGATGAAGGTAGAGAGGTAGTCGGAGTTTAATAGGAAGTCCTTGGCTTGGAGGTGGTCTCCAAGGTTAACACAAAAGTATTTAATATGGCTTCCCCTTGGCAACACAGAAAGCATGACATTGTCAGCAGTTTCTTTTGATTCTCCCTCTTGTCAACTGCCAGAGGGAAAACATGGCATGCGCAGCTTATGACTAGCTATAAGCTCATTACTGAAAGCTTGCGCCCTTCCTTTCCATTCCACCTCGGAACTTGATTCCTCAAATGTACAGAGGGCAAGGTAATGACTGGCTCATTCACTTAGTCTCCATATCATCATTTTACGTCTGACCACACTACTTTCCTTTTGGAACATGACCTTGAGGTTGCATGTTGATGATCTCCCCTGCTTAATATCATTGTGCTTTGGACAAAGTTCAATTTTCCTTTTTTTGCAGATGGAAAATCACAGTGGTTATGTTGGGTGAATGTATATGTGTTGGCCTGCTAGTTTGAACTGGAAAATCAGCAAGAGTTAGAAATCTTGAGCAAGAAACAATAAGCAGAAGACTCTGAATAGGAGAGGGAGATTTATAAGAAGAGCTAAATGTGAGACACTAGCATAAAGCAAGATAAGGGAGTACTAAAAACTAGACAACTGGACTTCAAAATAGTTTCATTGAAACTACAATGTCTTGTTAGGTTCTAAGTACTGAGTTATTGTGTGTCAAGAGATTTTTCTTACCTTTATTTATAGCTCTTAATATCTTGTTCCACTGTAATTAACATGTCGCTACCAGTAGATGGTGAGATTTTTAAGTCTGATTTTAGTACTCTTTCCTTCTCTCCAACACATCCTGGGGCTGCGTGCAAACTTATTTCTTGATAAATGAGGTTAAATAAAACACAAAACAAAACAGAGGAGAGACGCAGAGAGGTGGGGGCTTCATTTATAAAAGTTGGGTTTGTGTGGAAGGAAACAGAGAACTTAAGACAGGAAAAAAATAGAAAACAATAAAAACTATGCAAAAACAATTATATTTGATAGGCCTCGGGTTTTTTAAATCTTTTTTTTAAAGATTTATTTATTTATGTATAAAAGCTGGGGTACAGGCCAGGTCAGAGGCGTGGGCAGTGAGAGGGTTCACCAGAAGCAGAGTGGGGAATAGCACAGGCAGATCCACAGAAATACACTGCTGAGGGGAGCAGTGGGCAAGGCAGGAGATGTCTGCCACGCCATGTGGGATTCTCCCCGGCCGGGCATCGAACTCCTGTCGCTGCTGCCAACAGCTCCACAGCGCAGCTCCTAACCGCTGCGCCACCAGGGAGGTCCAGTTTTTTTTTTTTTTAATCTTAATAGACTTTTTAAAGACTGGATTTAGGTTTACGGAAAAAATGAGTAGAAAATTCAAAGAGTATGTAGTCAGTCCTCTGCCCTTTCCCCAGTCCCAGTTTATTCAGTTTACAGATATACTTAATTGCAATGATGTGGTACATTTGCTACAACTCATGAAACAATATTGATAGATTATTATTAATTAAAGTCCATAGTTTACACTGGGATTCATTCTTTGTGTTACATGGTTTTATCAGATTTGCCAAGAACATGACACGTATCCACCATTATAATATACAGAGCAGTTTCACTAGCTTAAAAAGCTTAAAAAGCCCCTATGGTCCACGTAGTCATTCCTTCAATCTCCTCCTAATCCTTAGAAATCACTTTTTTCACGATTTCCATAGTTTTGCCTTTTCCAGAATGTCACATGCTGAAATCATACTGGTGTAACCTTTTCAGATGGGCTTCTTGTATTTCACAATGTACATTAAAGTTTCCCTCAGATCTTTTCATTGTGGAGTAAAATTACAATATATGGAAATTCCAGTTTTTAAAAATCTATTTATTTATTAAAGGACTATGTTGCTTTCAATTTTAGCAATTATGAGCAAAATTTACATGTACCTGGGGATTTGATTGCTGGATCACGTAAGATTGTTTAGCTTTGTAAGAAACTTCCAAACTGTCTTCCAAAGCTGTACCTGTTGTTCACATTCTGGCCAGTAATAGATGCTGCTGTTTTGAATTTTATCTTCTGATAGGTGTGCAGTATGTTGTGTTTTAATTTTCAATTCCCTAAAAATAAATGATACAACATATCTTCTCATATCCTTACTTTCTATCTATCTATCTTTAGTAAGGTGTTAGTTAAGATGTTTTGACCACCTTCTATTGGATTATTTGTTTTCTTTTGTTGACTTTTGTTTGTTGCATATTTGCTGTGTTTCACAAATATTTTCTCCTAGCCTGTGGCTTGTCTTTTCATTTTCTTAACAGTGTAGTTTTCAGAATAGAGGTTTTTAATTTTGTTGAAGTCAGCCTTTTTTTTTTATTATGCTTTTTGTGTTACAGCTATAAACTTGTTGCCACACCCAGTCACCTTGATTTTCTCATATGTTATCTTCTAGAAATTTTTCACTTCCATATTTTTCATTTAGGCCTGGGATATGTTTTCAGTTAATGTTTGTGAAAAGTACAATGTCATGTCTAGATTCATTTTATTTTTTAAGTTATTTTTTAAAACTTATAGCAGTAACATACATTTATAGCATTATTAATGTTTCCAGTGTACAGCATCATAATTCGGATCTGTATGTACTTCATAGTCACCACCAAAAGCCTCATTTCCATCTACCAGCATAGGATTGAGCCCTTTACCTGTTTCACACACTCCCCGACCCCACCCCACCCCCTTGCTGGTAACCACCAATCTGTTTGCCACCAATCTGTATCTAAGAGTTTGTTTGGTGCTATTTGTTCATTACTTTGCTTTTATATATTCCACATATGGGTTTGAAATCATATATTATCTTCCTAACATATTACTGAGCACAATAAGCTCAAGGTCCATCAACATTGGCACAATTGACAAAGTTTCATTTTTTTTCACTGCTTAAGATTAGTACTGTTATACACACACACACACACATAATTGACATATATAATGTATAAAAATTATTATATACATGTCTATGGGCATTTCAATTGTTTCCATAGTTTGGCTACTGTAAATAATGCTGCAATGAACACAGGGGTGCTTATTTCTTTTCAAATTAGTGTTTTTGATATTATTCTTTGGATAAATATCCAGCAAGTACATTAACTGTGTCATATGTTATTTCTGTTCTTAATTATTTTAGGATTCACCATACTGTTTTCCATAGTGGCGGCATTAGTTTCTATTCCCACCATCAGTGTCTAAAGGTTTCCTTTTCTCCTCATCCTTGCTAACAAGTGTTCTTTCTTGTTTTGATAATAGCCTTTTTCACAGATGTGAACAATTCTCACAGTTCTCATTGTGGTTTTGATTTTCACTTCCCTAATTAGTGGTGACAAATATTTTTGTGTCTATCTGTTGGTTGGTCATCTGTACATCTTCTTTGGTTAAAGGTCTATTTAGATGCTCTGTCCATCCACTCATTTGAAAGAAACCTGAACCCCATGTTTTTTGCAGCACTGTTTACTATCCAGGATATGGGATAGGCTAAATGTCAAAAAGAAGAGAATGGATTATGAAGATGTGATATACACACACATACACACACACACACACTCACACACAGTGGAATACTACTCAACAGTCAAAAAGGCAAATTCTTGTCATCTGCAGCAACATGGATGCAGTTGATAAAGAAAATGCTAAGTGAAATAAGTCAGAAGGAAAAAGATAAATACCAGATGGTGTTACTAATAAGTGGAAAAATAGACAAACCAAACCAAGAAACAGAGAAAGACAAACCTAAAAGTTAGCCCTTGAAAACTGACTAAAGAACTGAAGCATTCAAAGGGGGGAAAGGTTGGAAGGAGATTCAGGATGCAAAAGGGAAGGAAACACAATTGGCTATAGTGGTAGAGTATGGGTGATTTGGTAGTGGGTATCCTGCAGTGGTGATACCTAATGAAGAATCCCGTTGTTACCTTAATTAAAAATAAACTACTTTATAAAAATATTGATTTTTTTAAATTGAGGTAACATTGGTTTACAGAACTGTAGAAGATTCAAGGCAATATGTTCACACCTCCTCAGATGTATACCACCATGCCACACCCACCTCCAGAGCACCCATATACCTTTTTCATGTAACACAGGGTCCCCTTCTCACTTTGTTATAACCCCCATGTTTCCTCTTTAGTAATCTTAATTCTGCAGTCATATTTCTATGTTTTGTTTTGATTTAGTTTTGTCTAGTCCTCTGTTTTGTTTTGTTTTTCTGTATCCCACATGTGTGTGCAATCTCCCAGTCTTTCTCTTTCTTCCTCTGGCTTATTTCACTTAGCGTAATCCCCTTCAGTTCCATTCATGTTACAAATGACAAGAGTTCATAATTTTTATAACTGAATAGTATTCCACTATGTATATATACCATGTTTTCTTAACGGACTCCTTTGTCATTGATGCATAGTCATAACCACAATTCGACTATTATAAATAGTATTGTATGAATACAGGAACACTTATATTCCTTCAAATTAGTGTTTTTATATTCTTTGGATAAATGCCAAAGAGTGGAATTGCTGGGTCATATGACTTATCTATTTTTAGTATTTGGAGAAAGTTCCATGTGGTTTTGTTTCTTGATATAACACTATTTCTCCCCGAGTATGTCTATTTGTTTCTAAAATATAACTTGATCTTTAACAGGATACTTAACTTCTCAAAGACTCTATCACTGAATGTTTTTGTTTGAGCAATTTAATCTTTTTTCTTGCATTTTCTAATCTATAAAAATCAAGACCATTCTTAATATTAGAGAAAAATGAAAGGGTTAAATAACAGAGTTATTAAAGGATGAGAATTATATTTATGGACTATTTGCTATGTTTCAAGTACAGAACTAGGAATTAAAATACATCTAGCCCTCAAAGTAATCATTTAGAAGTTTGTCCCATTTTGTAGAATGGAATGGAATAAGACAGAGAAAGGATTATTGTAATGGACCTCATGGATATTCATTCATTCAGAAGGCCTTTATTGAGTACCTGCTATGGGTCAGGCGTGAACAGACAATGAGCATTTTTTTAAAGATTTATTTTTATTTATTTATGCATGCAAGAACTGGGGTGTAGGCCAGAGGGGTGTGTGTGGGTGGGTGGGTGGGAGGTGAGACACTGAGAATTTAGTAAGGAAAGTAGTTGTGGTCTAGAGCGCAGGGCAGCAGAGCCAGGGTTAGGGGCAGCGTACGGGGGGCACTGTCTTCATCTTCCTCCCACAGAGGTTCTGCTTCATCCTGCAGAAGTTGTCCCAGTCCTTATGTGGAACTGAAGGACTGTGGATTGGAAAATGCCCAGGCCCTTGCTAGCATAGAAGCAGACATCTGATAGGCAGTAAAGATGAACATAGACCTCTATGCCTAAGACAGGTGGCCTGAAGAAGCTCTGGATTACTTTTACTAAGGTGGTATTTGGAATGAATCTATTTTGTCACAAACCTCCTTTTGTAAAAAGGTTCTGCCTTTACCTCAAAACTTAATCTTGTTACTGCCTCCTTTCCCACCTCCACCTCCAGGGAATGGTCAGGTCTCAGTCAAACAGACCCTCTGGGTTCTCATCCTGTAAGAGGTGTTGTGATCTCGGACCCTCACTTGCACATCTGCCTCTGTTCCCTGTATCTACTTAGGGTTAGGCTTGTATGCCTTTGTAGCTGGTTTCCATCTCTGCCTGTCTAAGTCTTCTCAGCCTTAAAGAGGACTCTGTTGCCCTTATCCCGTTTCCCCCAAATAAACACAAAATTGGATTAGCATTGACCGACTGCTCCTTTCCACATGTTTGAGATCACTGACTATTCAAACTTGTCCTTCCTGGGAGAATGAGTGGCTTGAACCCTCCTTTCTAGATGAGCCTCAGGTAGTCATAATATAGTCTGAATCTGAAGAAATGAACTTGAGAATTGGAAGGAACAAATTGGAGGAACCAAAACTTGAAAGAACAATGATAATTCTCCAGAGCTGACTATTGTATGAGCACCAAGCTGCAGACTTGACTCAATTATCTAAGTCAGGCTTCATAACAATCCTACGCTGTGCTGTCTGAAGACTGAGCACAATGTCCTTCGTGATTTTGGGAACTTGGGTAAATTCAAAATCAGAAATTAATATATGGTAATGGCATGGGGGGCATGTGGGTGCTGTGGGATGGGTGTGGTGTGGTGAATGTGCATTTGAGGAGGTGTAACTCACACCTGAGTCATGTTATACAGTGCTGAAAACCACTGTAACCTCAATAAAAAAACGAAATAAAATAAAATCAGAAAGTGAATTGGGGGAGCAAATGAGAGAGAGAGGGAGAAATTGAGCAAAAGAGACTGACAGGTTGGGAATGGGAATAAAGTCAAAGAATTGGAAACATGAAGCTATTTTTTTGTTTCAATAAAATGTAATTTAGAGGCCTCCCTAGTGGCGCAGCAGTTAAGCGCTGGGCTGTGGAGCTGTCGGTAGCAACGATGCTAGTTCGACGCCCGGCCGGGGAGAATCCCACATGGTGCGGCAGACCTCTCCTGCCTCGCCTGCTGCTCCCCTCAGCAGTGTGTTTCTGATCTGCCTGTTCTGCTCCCCACTCTGTCTCTGGTGAAGCCTCTCACCACTCCACACCTCTGGCCTGTACCCCAGCTGTATGTATAAATAAATAAATCTTTTAAAAAAATGTAATTTAGATCTTGTTCTACAAGAAGCTGTAATGAGCAGAAAAATCAAATTGATTGTAACAGGAAGAGTGTCCAGGTGTTCTTTTTTGTTTGTTTTTGTTTTTTAAAAAATTGCTGAAAGGGGGAAAGACTTCAATTGGTTAGGATTAATTCTGTCATGGGAAAGGGTTAAGTAAATTCTTTTTACTTGCTAGCATTTCAACAATGGGCATCAAAATAAAATACTGAGCAACATCATTCTTTCGCTGGAATAGACTCTGCAATACGTGGATTGTGGGTTGTATAAATATGTTGAACATTGAAGTTAACTTGCTTTCCTGAACCCCAAGCAACAAAGTTACATCTGGAGGTATACCAAAAAGGCTGCAAACTATTTTAATGTTAGGAAATTAGATATTCTGTATATTTCTCACCTCTCATCAATTCCTTCTTTTTATGGGACTTAAATTTTCTTTTACTTCCAAGCTTAATTTTTTTTTACTACTCTATTGGGTATATAGTGGTCCTCATTTCCATTAAACCCTCACATTATAATTAAATAACATGGTGTTATTCCCTTTTATTTGTCACTCTTTGCATGCAGATCTGATTATATATGTCTCTTTTTTATTAGGTTACTTAAAATCTACCATAGTAGTTCTTTTGCCTGGTTTTGTCATAAAGAACTTTCTATCCAGTTTTTTTCATCAATTTTCCATCAATGAAATATGTGATAGCATACGTTCCAACTTTTGTTTTTTAGTCTTTAACTCAATCCCTTGCTTTCTTGTTGGTGTTCCTCCTTAGTAAACTTATCCTGAAGCCCTGTATGCAGTTTTATATGGATAGATTGTAGTCTCACCTTGGTGATTGAGATGATATCAGCTTTTGGCCAAGTGTTGTACCATAACAGACATCTTTGGGTAGAAAGTAGAAGTGATGAGATAACATTAAAGACAGGCTTGGCAATGCAAACAACAATTTCAAAGAAATTTGATTCCTGTGGCGCTACCCTGGAAATCTCCAGATGATTTCTTTCACTGTTTGCTGAAATAAAATGTTTGCTATGAGAAGCTGGTTCCCACAGCTTGTTTGCAATTGTTTCTCTCTTTGCAAAGTATATCCCTTCACCAATTTTTAAACAACTTGCTGTATTTTATTTTTTATGAGACTCTGGTTACCAGCATCTCAGATTTCTTTGGATGGTATTGGTGGGTAGTTATCAATCTCTTGAGTATGATTAACTTAAGAAAGTTATTTTTTTTTTTTGGATTGCATCTATATAATAAGGGTCTCCTCATTTCTGGGATTATAGACTCACATTGAACTAGGAAACCTGATTTTTTTTTCCCCTAGTAAGTAAGACAGCCACAGACAGAATCTAAAATATAATGGGAAGTTGTTTTGGAGATACTAATCCTTAACTGTTTTTCTGCTGACTATCTCCATTGTGTTAGTTTTCTAAGTTTTTCTATAACAAGGTGCCACAAACTTGTTGGATTAAACAACAGAGATGTTTCATCTCAGCTCTGAAGGCTAGAAGTCCAAAATCGATGTGTTAGCAGGGCTGGGCCCTTCCGATGGTTAGGAGGGAAGCAGCTGTGTAGGTGCCCTCTTTGGCTGTTTGATGGTGTTCTCCCTGTGTCTTTATATCATTCTCCCTCTGTACATGTCTGTCTGTGTCTGAATTTCTCCTTTTTATAAGAATACCAGCTGTATTGGATTAGGGTCCACCAGATGACATCACCAAAACTAATTACACCTGCAATGACCCTATAAGGTGACATTCTGATGTACTGGAGTTAGGACTGCTACATGTGAAAACTTGGCAGGGGGGAGCACAACTCAACTCCATAACATCAGGCATCCAGTTTTCTTATTTTTTCCCTCTTCCTTCCTCATTACATCAAAACCTCCAATATATTCAGGAAAGGGTGAGGAATCATAGTGTGAGGTACTACACCTCCCCCAAAGACATGCATCCTCTTAATGTCTTAAGTTTTAGTGAAACAGATGCAAGAGGATATCAAACATGACGCATCTTGACTTAGTTTTTAATTGATGAATTTTTCAAGTAAGGAGGTCATGTGTAAGGACTGAGGGATGTGGTATTTCCAAAAATTTATTACTATGCGGGTACTTGCCTATATCATCCAATCACAGGACAGTCCATGACAGAGTCTTTGTTCAACTGTTTTAGGGAAGAATATGGTATTTGGAAAGTACATACAAAGCAGTATTTCTTAATATATAGATCTTGAATCATTTTAGTTGCATCATCAAATTGCAAATTCATGAACCCTACCCCCAAATCTCTTTAAGTATTGTCCGGGACATTCCTAACAAGTACCCCAATGAAGTTTGATAGCTGCTACCACAACGAAGTAAGACAAATGATATAAAGCAAACAACCTTGCTAATATATAGGCTTGCCAGTTATATGTGTGAACATTTAGATCAGTTTGCCCAATCACTCAGAAGTCCAGAAACTGGAGCAGTGATTCATAATAAGGACTTGTTCAAGAACCTCTTCTCAGTCAATAAGACAGGGAAGAATGTGCAAAACTTTGAAGTCCCATTATTTATTTTTTTCATATATGTTCATATCCTCCCATGAAGAATGTATCAAGTTGGCCTTCTGCCAAAAGAGAGAAGGCCTTGATTCTAAAAGCCAAAATTTTGTGTGCTGCATCGTTGGAAAGTGGAGATGGTCTTTTCCTAATAAACTTAGCCCTCAGAATCTGTACCATTATGCTACGTATGATAGATGGTCATCAAATTAACATATATACCCACTCTACCTTTTGAAATTAATTTTCCTTTTAACACATCAGTGTATATTTGTTTTTTCTCTAGATAAAATTTCTGTATTTTTGCCCTGGGATAAAAAAAAAATCCCTGAAAACCCCAAGTATTTAGGAAAAAAAACAAGAAGCAATTTAGGAAAGATTAAAAGCAATTGTTCTGTTGCCCTTGGCAACAGAATCTAGATGCAGCCAATCAGCAAAGTTGATATATTGTTTTGACACACGTGCACATATTTCTAACATAAATAGCAACAGAGACCTAATAACAGTAGGTTTTAAAGCTGGAAACTGATGTCATTTCAAATGTGTCAATCAAAGAGAACCTATGAAAGTGTTTTTTTCTATCAAGCTGACATTAAGTATATGCTGTAATGGCTTCTTAAGTGACTGTAGACTTCTGTCAGGCCATACAGGAGATGCTCAGTCTATAATTACACTCTTGCTTCTTGGAATGTGTCCTTTAGCACATCTTGAAAAAAAAAAGAAACTTTAATGAGAAAAAATTTGAGTCCTACAGTAAAATTCATCAGTTCACATCACCAAAAAAAAAAAAAAAGAAAGAAAGAAAGAAGTGCTTATAATAATGAACAAAACTAGACTAGAATTAACTTGTTTATCCCTAAAATAGATGCATTTCTTTAGTTCCTATGTCTGCTGAATTTATGATCAACTGGTGCCAGTAAATTCTGCTACTTAAATTTTTTTACGCCTTTCAAAGATTAGCATTTAGATAGAACAATAGGAGAGAACAATGGTATTAAGTTGTCCAGAAGAGAATAAATGGGATGGTTGGGGGTCCAGGATTAGGGACGTTTACTACCCAGTACAAAGAGGACTGGCTAGTGGGTCAGAGTTTATCTTCCCTGGATAATACTAGCAGTATTGGTAACAAAACAAAAACAAAATAAGAGGCACCACTTATTGAGTGCTTATATGGGACATGTACTATGCCAAAGTGCTCTGCATTATCTCATGTAACCCTTATATTATCTATAGCCAGGAAAAATTGCTTGTTGGACAGAGGCAGATAGTTGCATTTTTCTAATCCTAGCTCCTGCCATATGGCTAAAAAGAAGTGGCAGAGCTGGGGTTTGAATCCAGGCCTGTCTTGATCCAAAGCTTTGGCTGTCACCCACAGTTCACCCTAGTCTGTCAGAATCGCCGATGAGGTTGGTACCTGTGCCGTGCCAGGAGCCTCAGAACGCCAGTTATACACTTAAAAACTGAACATGATTGCTATTTTGTCCTTCAACAGATGGTTGACCCTAGTCAAAGGTTGTAATGTCATTGAGCCTCCTAGTGGGTGCAGAGAGTCTACAGTCTACCTCCCAGTGCCATTGTAGAAGTTACTGATATAATGCTTGATAAGCTCTTAGGCTTAGTAAGGATTCTCAATAAAAATGAGCTTACTCTCCTTTCTTTCTTTTAAACTATCTGTCCAAAGTTCCAATACACATTATAGATGTTCTGTTTAGTTTTTGAACAAACACCCCCCCATAGCTTTCAAAGTCTGTATTATTAAAATGTTGACCATTTAGGTAGTTATCTTACTAAAGATACAACTACAGGTTCAAGTTCAACCCTGAAGCGCAAGAAAATCACTGGGGGAACTTTCAAAACCACTGAATCCTGGATTGTAAGAGATTTAGATTCGCTTGAGCTAGGTAAGGGACCAGACCAGGTATACATACAGATATATCACACGCACACTATATATATATATATATATATATATATATACACACATACACACACACACACATATACATATATGTATGTATTTTATAATGTAAAGATATATATTAATATTATACACAATACTATACAATACTATATAATTATTCATATCATTTTCAAATGTATGACATAAGTATATGTATTATATAAATAAATATCTATTTTAACCTATTTTTATCAAGGTGAAATTCACATAGCATAATATTGACCATTTTGAAATGAACACTTCCACTGAACTTTTAAAATATTGTATAACCACCACCACTGTCTAGTTCTAAAACAATTTTATCACCTCAAAAGAAAACCTCACTCATTAAATAAGTATTATTTCTTTCTTAAGCCCTGGCAACCATCAATATACGCTCAGCTTCTATGGATTTACTTATTCTGGATACTTTATATAAATGGAATCCTATAATCTAAAGCCTTTGTGTCTGGTTTCTTCTGTATCATGAATCAGTATGTCATCCTTTTTCATGGCTATATAATATCCCATTGTATAGACATGGCATCATTTATTTACCTATTTACCTGTTAATGGATATGTGGATTGTTTCCATCTTTTGGTTGTGGTGAACAGTGCTTCTATGAACATGCATGTGCATGCATTTGTTTGAGTACCTGTTTTTAATTCTTTGACATATGTACCTAGTGGAATTGCCTATCATGTAGTAATTTTATGCTAACATTTTTGAGGAACTTACAAACTATTTCCACAGAATTGAATCATTTCCTATGCCCACCAGCAATGTACAAAGGTTGCAATTTCTCTACATCCTTTCCAATACTTCTTATCTTCCTCTTTTTAAATTTTATTATAGATATCCTGGTGGATATGTGGTTGTAGAGTGGCACTTTATTGTGGTTTTGACTTGCATTTCCCTGATGACTAATGAGCATCTTTCCTTCTGCTTGTGCTTTTCCTGTGTTGTGTATCTTTTCTGGAGAAATGTCTATTCAAGTGTTTTGTCAGGCATTTATGTTTTTTAAGATGCCTCCCCTTCTCTGAAGCTGATTCTAATGGGCAAAGGTTGAGAAGAGTCACTGATATAAGGGAATTAAAGAGAAAATGAGAAAGCAATATCAGCTACTTGTTATCTTTGTCATTTGCACGTGAATAGCAAGTATGAGGGTAATGCTATCAATCAAATGGTCTTTTATAATCAACTACATCAGAAAACTTCAAACAAATGGTACAAAATTGTGTAAAAGTGATCAGTGTAGGTTCTATGGCTTTGAAATGGTATTAAAAACATGGTATCATATTTAATATTTAAATAAAATATCTTACAAGTACCTGCCCCAGGAAACCAATAGGTTTAACTCTCTTGTTACATTTTATTTTATTATTTATTTATTTAAATTATATTATTTTTATTGAGGTAACATTGGTTTTTAACACTGCATATTATTTAGGGGTACAGTGTCACCCCTTTTTAGATGTGTACTGTCACACCATCCCCACATCAATGTACCAATAATCCTCTTATTACATTTTTTAATTAAGGTGCATTTTTTCTTTACTTTAAAATTTTTTTTTTTTAAATCAAGGTAACTGGTTTACAACACTGTATGTGATTGAGAAATATCAGGTCCCTCCTCTTCCAGTATATACCACCACACTACACCTACCAAGATGCTCCCCTTCTCTAGTAGATTTTTTCACCTTTAAGAAATGATGGCAATAAAAGGAAAATAATTGGCTGGAGTGCCATAGTTGGCTGTTGGATTGAGAAGAGAAATACAAGTTAATTGTCCCTCTCCTCTCCTCACCTCTCC